>CM049575.1:36375039-36595039 GCA_027123335.1 Amphiprion clarkii
TCGTCCTCATCTGTGGTTGTCCTCCTCTGTGGTTGTCCTCTCCTGTGGTCGTCCTCCTCTGTGGTTGTCCTCCTCTGTGGTTGTCCTCCTCTGTGGTTGTCCTCTCCTGTGGTCGTCCTCATCTGTGGTTGTCCTCCTCTGTGGTTGTCCTCTCCTGTGGTCGTCCTCCTCTGTGGTCGTCCTCCTCTGTGGTTGTCCTCCTCTGTGGTTGTCCTCTCCTGTGGTTGTCCTTTCCTGTGGTTGTCCTCTCCTGTGGTTGTCCTCCTCTGTGGTTGTCCTCTCCTGTGGTTGTCCTCATCTGTGGTTGTCCTCCTCTGTGGTTGTCCTCTCCTGTGGTCGTCCTCCTCTGTGGTTGTCCTCCTCTGTGGTTGTCCTCCTCTGTGGTTGTCCTCTCCTGTGGTCGTCCTCATCTGTGGTTGTCCTCCTCTGTGGTTGTCCTCTCCTGTGGTCGTCCTCCTCTGTGGTCGTCCTCCTCTGTGGTTGTCCTCCTCTGTGGTTGTCCTCTCCTGTGGTTGTCCTCTCCTGTGGTTGTCCTCTCCTGTGGTTGTCCTCCTCTGTGGTTGTCCTCTCCTGTGGTTGTCCTCTCCTGTGGTTGTCCTCCTCTGTGGTTGTCCTCATCTGTGGTTGTCCTCCTCTGTGGTTGTCCTCCTCTGTGGTTGTCCTCTCCTGTGGTTGTCCTCCTCTGTGGTTGTCCTCCTCTGTGGTTGTCCTCTCCTGTGGTTGTCCTCCTCTGTGGTTGTCCTCTCCTGTGGTTGTCCTCCTCTGTGGTTGTCCTCCTCTGTGGTTGTCCTCCTCTGTGGTTGTCCTCCTCTGTGGTTGTCCTCCTCTGTGGTTGTCCTCCTCTGTGGTTGTCCTCTCCTGTGGTTGTCCTCCTCTGTGGTTGTCCTCTCCTGTGGTTGTCCTCGCCTGTGGTTGTCCTCCTCTGTGGTTGTCCTCCTCTGTGGTTGTCCTCCTCTGTGGTTGTCCTCTCCTGTGGTTGTCCTCCTCTGTGGTTGTCCTCTCCTGTGGTTGTCCTCCTCTGTGGTTGTCCTCTCCTGTGGTTGTCCTCTCCTGTGGTTGTCCTCTCCTGTGGTTGTCCTCTCCTGTGGTTGTCCTCTGTGGTTGTCCTCCTCTGTGGTTGTCCTCTCCTGTGGTTGTCCTCTCCTGTGGTTGTCCTCCTCTGTGGTTGTCCTCTCCTGTGGTTGTCCTCTCCTGTGGTTGTCCTCCTCTGTGGTTGTCCTCTCCTGTGGTTGTCCTCTGTGGTTGTCCTCTCCTGTGGTTGTCCTCCTCTGTGGTTGTCCTCTCCTGTGGTTGTCCTCCTCTGTGGTTGTCCTCTCCTGTGGTTGTCCTCCTCTGTGGTTGTCCTCTCCTGTGGTTGTCCTCCTCTGTGGTTGTCCTCATCTGTGGCTGTCCTCCTCTGTGGTTGTCCTCCTCTGTGGTTGTCCTCCTCTGTGGTTGTCCTCATCTGTGGCTGTCCTCCTCTGTGGTTGTCCTCCTCTGTGGTTGTCCTCTGTGGTTGTCCTCCTCTGTGGTTGTCCTCTCCTGTGGTTGTCCTCTGTGGTTGTCCTCCTCTGTGGTTGTCCTCTCCTGTGGTTGTCCTCCTCTGTGGTTGTCCTCTCCTGTTTTTCATCTCTTAGTAGACATTTTGCATCTCTACGATGGGTTTGAGAATCTTTGTGGTGGAATTCTGTCGATTTTTCAACCTTTTAGAATCTGATTTAGGTAATTTTGCATCTCTTTGTGATAATTTGCATCAGTTTTTGATCATTTTTCATCTCTTTGTTGTCACTTTGTCTCTTTCCAGTGACTTTGCATCTCATTTTGGCCATTTTGTGTCTCTTTTTGATAGTTTTGCATCTGTTTTTGGTTGTTGTTCATCTCTTTTTAGACATTTTGCATCTCTATACTGGGTTTGAGAGTCTTTGTGGTGGGATTCTTTCCACTTTTAGACCTTTTAGAATCTGATTATGGTCAATTTTTGGGGGGGTTTCTAACATGGCATAAAGTTAATTTTACCACTTCACCAACCAATCATATATTAAATGTCACCATGGTAACCCTGAAAATGGCGAAGCTTCAACCATATAGTTAAAGAGTCGTGAAGTAATTTTGGTGCCTAAACTTTCAGCTTTCAACATGTGAAATTTTCCCAAACCAAACCTGTAAAAACTAAAGTAAACAATCACAGAAAACCAAAATTAGCTAAAAAAACAAAAACAAAAAACAAACAAACAAACAAAAAAAATAATTTAAAACTTGGTGGAAGTCCAATCTCTGGTTACAAAAAATGATATTCCCTTCAAAACAAACAAAAACATCATTTTTCGGAGACCTGGTTGTTCTGGACTTTTTGCTGATTCTCTTCTTTATTTAGCAAATTCTGTGTTGAAGCTGCTTATTGATATTTTTTCTATTACTTCCGAGTTCACGTGAAAATACGACACATTTTTAATTTGATACCAAACATTTAGACCCTTTTGTTTGTTCATTTCAGCTTTTTGTCTCCGTTTTAATAGTATATTTATGTTGGGTTAATAGTCAAGAACATTTCAAACACATTGGAACTTAAAATCTTAACCTCATTTCAGGTTATTACTACTTTAAATGATCCTGCTGAGAAAATGTCTGAAAAGTGTGGATCCATGAACACACTTTGCATTTGCACCAGTGTCCCACTGGTTTATGACGGCCTATAAGGAAGCTTCTGCATCTATTACCAGGAATGATTTTTTTTATTGGGCGTCAACAGCCGTAATCACATTTATTTACAACATCTTTTAAAACGTGCAGATGTCAAACTGCCTGTAAATGTGTTTAAAGCTCACGGGGACAAACCTAAGAATACTATATTGAACTTTTGAGATTTCTCCTGAAGAGGGTTGAGTCTTCTGTGCTGCCATGTGAGACGAATAATGAAATTACAATAAACACCATAAAACAAAGCGGAGTTAATGTGTGAACAAATTAGAAGATCAAAGTTGCCAGATGTTGCACAGGAGGATTTAGTTTTGTTGGCAGCGCTTTAAAAAACACTTGGAAACATCTGCATCTAGCTGCATGATAGAAGGCCATCAGAATGTGTTTAAATTTTAAAAATAAGTCATTATAAAAACTGCTAAAGTGAAACCAAACCGAAATGTCCTGGCTTTGCTGTGAGTTTTGCAGGTCTTCCCAGGACACCCGTCGGTGTGTATTTATGTGGAAATGGCTCCATCTAGTGGCAATAAATGGACTGATAGTTCAAGTTTAATCATTTGCACCTCGTTTTCCAGTTGCTTTTTAGATCAACTTTCAGCGTTTCACCTCAAAACGCTGCATAGTTGGTTCTTTTTGCCGTGACTGTATGACTCCTGGTTTTAGGACCTCTTCAGGAAGAAAACTCTCTCTGCTTCTGTGACTGACAGCGCAGAGACCAGGATTTTCCATCTCTTCTCATGTTCTTTCTTGTGGTTTACATGCAAATATATCTTAATTCTTAGAACAGTTGTTGTTTTTAACTCATGTGTTTGGTTTTTTTTTGATAAATTTGTATTAGTTTTTGTTTTTTGTGTCTCCTTGTGGTATTCTGCATCTGTTTTGGTTGTTTTTCATCCCTTTGTTGACATTTTCCATCTCCTTAATGATTTTAGAGTCTTTTTGGTGGGATTCTGCCCATTTTTAGACAGTTTAGAATCTGTTTTTGGTAATTCTACATCTCTTTGTGATAAATTTGCATCAGTTTTTGACCATTTTGTGTCTCTTTTTGGTAGTTTTGCATCTGTTTTTGGTTATTTTTCATCTCTTTTTTAGACTACGATGGGCTTTAGAGTCTTTGTGGTGGGATTCTGTCCATTTTTAGACCTTTTAGAATCTGATTTTGGTCATTTTGCACCTCTTTGTGATTGCTTTTTGTCTCTGTCCAGTGACTTTGCATCTCATTTTGGTCCTTTTGTGTCTCTTTTGGTAGTTTTGTATCTGTCTTTGGTCATTTTTCATCTCACTTACAATGTTTTGTGTATCTATGATGGGTCTGAGCATCATTGTGATTGGATTGTGTCTGTTTTTGGTTATTTTAGCTCTCTTTGTGTTTATTTTGTATTCTTTGTGGTTAGTTGATGTAATTTTTGTCTTTTTGGGGTGTGTTTGTGTCCTTTTTTGCCATTAAAAAAAAAATCAGGCCATTTTGTGTCTTTTTGGTAGTTTTTCATATGTTTCTGGCTGTTGTTTTTTTTAATCTCTTTTTCGACATTTTGCATCTCTACTGAGTTTTAGAATCTTTGTGGTGAGATTGTGTCTACCTTTAGACTTTTTAAAATCTGATTTTGGCAGTTTTGCATCTCTTTGTGATAATTTGCATCAATTTTTGACTATTTTGTGTTTGGTGGTTTTGCATCTCCTTTTGACCATTGTGTGTCTCTTTTAGGTAGTTATGCGTATGTTTCTGGTTGTTTTTCATCTCTTTTTAAACATTTTGCATCTCTATGATGAATTTGAGAGTCTTTGTGGTGGGATTGTGTCTATTTGTAGAGTTTTTAGAATCCGATTTTGACCATTGTGTGTCTCTTTTAGTAGTTATGCATGTGTTTTTGGTTGTCTCGCATCTGTTTGTAGACATTTTCCATCTCTATGATGGGTCTGAAAGTCTTTGTGGTGGACTGTGTCTGTTTTTAGACTTTTTAGAATCTGATTTTGGCAATTGTACGTTCCTTTACGATAGTTTGCATCTGTTTTTGATCATTTGATGTCTGTTTTTGGTCATTATGTGCATCTTTTTAGTAATTTTGCACGTGTTTTGAATTGTTTATCATCTCTTTGTAGACATTTTCCATTTCTGTGATGGTTTTGAGTGTCATATTACCACAAACTCTTTTTTCACTGCCTTGGTACAGCAGAATGAGATGCAGTTATGAATTAGTTTATTTTTAAGTTGTCCGATGAGTCTGTAATTTTTACTTTTCCTCTCATATACCCAAGTAAGGTCCAGCATCTCCTGTAACATCTTTCTAAAGCATAGACACAGTGGATAGTGGATGTGGTAGTGGGTGGACTGAACCCACCCCTTGGTGAGCTGTGATTGGCTGAGCAGCATGTCTGTAAGTTCAGTGGTGGCACTGGACAGACGCCTCAGTCAGACTGAAAAATGGAGTGGAAGTGCAGCTAAAAGAAGCTGAAACGTGAGCAGGATGGGCTCCAGCAGCTCCAACATGGACCACATCCCAGACGCCCAGGAACTCATGCAGGAAACCGGCTGTGAGTGGAGATTTATTTGGCTTTGGTCGCCTGTTTTTCCTTTTTTTGGAGAATCTGGAGACTAGGAGGAGTTTGTGGGAAAACTAGGACAAGGGGAGAATAGATTAGCTGTAAATGATGGTAAATAACCGAGTCTGTATCAGCAGAGACAGCTGCTTTATCTCCAAAAGCTTCTCATGGTTTATCTTAACATTACAGCTTCTTCTCTGGCCTGACATCGTTGTTGTTGGTGGTTCTAATATATTTACAGTTATAATACAGTTACTTAAAAACAAATCCTTTTAAAGTCACTTTATTCAGTCACTCAACTTCTTATATTCTGCAAATGTGTTTAAAGTGGTTTTAATCTTGCCTTTTAAGAAATAATTGTTAAAAATACGTATGAAATGTAGTATTATGATGATACTGTCAGAGACAAACTTTACACACTTTTGTGTTGAGTGAAATATTCAATTAATTGTGAACTATTGGATTGATCACCAGCTATTTTGATAATCAATTTATTATTTTAAGCATTTTTCATCTAAATTCTCAGATTACAGTCTCTTAAATGTGGATATTTATTTTTTTCATCCTCTTTGACATTAAACTGAACATCTTTGGCTTGTGGACAAAACAAACATTTGTTATTTTAGGCTTTGGGAAATATTCCACGATATTTTTCACTATTTTCTGAATAGTAATTGATAGATTCATCATTAATGGAAATAATTGTTAGTTGCAGTTCCTTCATGTGAGGAGATGCATAAAAACTAAAAATGTCCTATTTGTTTACAGCTAATATCTATTTGTTTGTTGCTATGTTGCTAATGCTAAAATTAAAAAAAAAACTACCCCAACATGTATGAAAATATACGAATAGAAAGCCATATACTTGTGTCACCTTGTGTGTAATGTGTATCCTTTGATTTTTAATATTTCTTAGGAGGACATGTGGTTCGGTTTGTTTCCTAAATAATTAATTTTGTGCTGCAATATTAATTTTTCAAGCTATTTCTTTATACAGCACTGTGATGCTAAATGAGTTTAAAGTTGCACTGCAGCAAATATTAAAACATAAAAAATGAAATAATTGTAAAAATCCAATTAACATATTCTAAAATGTCTTCCAGCATTCATTTATTATATACAGTGTGTTAAAAATAAAATACTGTGAATGACTCTGCAGCTACATTAAATCTAAGCTAGGTTTGTGTTGATGAAGACCAGTGTGTCTGAGACAAAAGCTCCAGGTGACGTTTGGCAAATGGAGCTTATTTTGTCTGATGTGGACAAGATTTTTTTTTTTTTTAAAAAAAGCTATTTCTCCCGTAATTCTCCTTGTTTACTGTGTGTGTTCTTGTATTACTATGATGCGGGGACATCAATGTGTCACCGTGTGGGGACTTCACCTCCTTATGGGGACAAATATTGTAGACCAATAAATATTAATATGAAGACTGGAGGACCTTTGGAACCTTGGGTTGGTGGGGTCTATGGGGTGCTGGGGGTCTATGGGGTCTATGGGGTGCTGGGGATCTATGGGGGTCTATGGGGTGCTGGGATCTATGGGGTGCTGGAGGTCTATGGGATCTATGGGGTCTATGGGGTCTATGGGATCTATGGGGTGCTGGAGGTCTATGGGGTGCTGGAGGTCTATAGGGTGCTGGGGATCTATGGGGTGCTGGTGGTCTATGGGATCTATGGGGTGCTGGGGATCTATGAGGTGCTGGAGGTCTATGGGATCTATGGGGTGCTGGGGATCTATGGGGTGCTGGAGGTCTATAGGGTGCTGGGGATCTATGAGGTGCTGGAGGTCTATGGGATCTATGGGGTGCTGGTGGTCTATGGGGTGCTGGGGATCTATGGGGTGCTGGAGGTCTATGGGATCTATGGGGTGTTGGTGGTCTATGGGGTGCTGGGATCTATGGGGTGCTGGTGATCTATAGGGTGCTGGGGATCTATGAGGTGCTGGAGGTCTATGGGATCTATGGGGTGCTGGGGATCTATGGGGTGCTGGAGGTCTATGGGGTGCTGGAGGTCTATGGGGTGCTGGAGGTCTATGGGGTGCTGGAGGTCTATAGGGTGCTGGGGATCTATGGGGTGCTGGGGATCTATGGGGTGCTGGTGGTCTATGGGATCTATGGGGTGCTGGGGATCTATGGGGTGCTGGGGATCTATGGGGTGCTGGGGACCTATTGGGTGCTGGAGGTCTATGGGATCTATGGGGTGTTGGTGGTCTATGGGGTGCTGGGATCTATGGGGTGCTGGGGATCTATGGGGTGCTGGGGATCTATTGGGTGCTGGAGGTCTATGGGATCTATGGGGTGCTGGAGGTCTATGGGGTCTATGGGGTCTATGGGACCTATGGGGTGCTGGAGGTCTATGGGGTGCTGGAGGTCTATAGGGTGCTGGGGATCTATGGGGTGTTGGTGGTCTATGGGGTGCTGGGGATCTATGGGATGCTGGGGACCTATGGGGTGCTGGGGATCTATTGGGTGCTGGAGGTCTATGGGATCTATGGGGTGTTGGTGGTCTATGGGGTGCTGGGATCTATGGGGTGCTGGTGGTCTATTGGGTGCTGGGGGTCTTTGAGGTGTTGGGGGTCTATGGGACCATTTTGTGTCACATTTTGAATATTTTACATCTTTTTGCGTAATTCAATGCAATTTTTGTTTTGTGTCTTTTTAAGGTTTTTTGTGTCCCTTTTTTTGTCTTTTAGGTTTGTTTAGTGTCACATTTTGAATATTTTACATCTTTTTAGGACCGTTTTGTGCCAAATTTTGAACATTTTACATTTGTTTGTGGTCTTTTTTGTGTCACATTTTATTTTTTTTTTATGTCTTTTTAGGGTCATTTAGCATCAGATTTTGAACTTTTTACTTCCTTTTGTGGTCTTTGTCACATTTTTGTTTTTTTAGGTTTGTTTTGTGTCACAATTTGACAACATTTTGTGTCTTTTCAGTGTCATTTAATGTCACATTTGTTTGTTCTGTGTCTTTAGGGTTTTTCGTGTCATATTTTTGGAGCTTTTTTTTTTTTAACATCTTTTTAGGGTCATTTTGACTTGTACTTCAGAGAGATTGGCCGACTCTTAGTGTTTCACATCTTTTTAAGGTCATTTAGTGTCATATTTTGAACATTTTATATCTGTTTGTGGTCTTTTTGTGTCACATTTTAGTTTTTTACATCTTTTTAGGGTCATTTTGTCTCGCATTTTTGTTTTTCTACATCTTTTTAGGGTCATTTTGTGTGACATTGTGAACATTTTACGTCTTCTTAGGGTTATTTTGTGGGGACATTATTGTGTTTACACAGCCAAATTATGGGGCCTTGACTTCCTTATGGGGAAAAAAATGCAAATCTCTGTAAGCTAAATGATTAAATAGTAAACTGAAGACTAGTTTTACGGTTAGAAACAGTCTCCAGCAGATGTGGTGTGCTCTGAGGTGTTTGTGTGTCTGTGATATATCACCAGTGTGCGTTTGTGGCGTCAGTCTGATAGCAGCAAACTGAGGCTTGTTGAACTCATCCTCTGTTGTTTATCTTTGCCGACATGCCGACCCGTCCTCGCTGATACTGACATCGTGGACGTTGTTAAGCAGATAACTGACAGATAGCTATTTGCTTTACGACAGCTGCTTCTGTTTGTCCTCGGAGCTGCAGAAAATGAGTTTCACTCTCAGTTTAAGCCTTCAAGTCCGTCACTTCTCTGAGTTAATTAAATTTAAAGGACTGTGCCGCTGGTTTTGCATGTTTAAGCCCATTAATCGATCACTAGTGATTAAAAAAAAAAGACTCTAAACAGTGCTGCATAAATGGACTAACATGTACCGTCTATACTACTGTTAATGTTATTACGAGCACATTACGAGTCAAAGAGTCAAAAGTTTGGACACATTTTCTCATTCAATGCTTTTTATTTGCATTATTTTCTACATTGTAGATTAATACTGAAGATTAACACATTTTTGGTTTACAGCATAATTTCATATGTATTCTTTTATAGGTTTGATGTCTTCAGTATTAATGTACAATGTATAAAATAATTTAAAAAAAAACCATTGAATGAGAAGGTGTGTCTAAACTTTTGACTGGTAGTGTGTATATATGTAAAAAAGCATCATGCAAGGTATAAAACAACTCAGAAGGTACAATAAATGTATCATCTTAAGATGATAGGTCTTAACATGTGGGATTCAATGTTAAATAACTAAAATATATTTTTAAAAATATGTAAACTAACTGACAAATGATTTTTAGCTTCCAACTAAAGGTACGATTTTAGAATGTATTTTAAAATGTTTGTTCTTAACCTGAATCCTAAACACAATGATGTGATTTAAACTGATGTTTTATTTTATTAACACGACCTGTTGATTCTGTCTGTAATTCTGTCAAACATTGTTTCAGTCTCCGCCGCCCACCTCATCCGTCTGTATGAGAGGTTTGACTTTCTGGACAAAGACGACAGAGGAGAGCTAAGGTTGGTGCATGGACCTATCAGGAAAACATTCAGGATCAATAATAGTTTAGACAGTTTGAAACACCACAGTAAAACTTTGTGGAGGTGATCTGAAGACATCTGCTGTTGTAAACATGACATGTCTACATGACTGAAAGTAAAGGTCTACATGGAGCTGTTAAATTAAAAAATTGCATTTTGCTCTTTGCAGGAGATTTATTCCTTCTCTTTGAGCATTTGTTTAGAGATTTATGAGAAATGTTGACAGCACTGTGCCAAAGTTTTGTTCGCCAACAGCTTTAGAGCTGGATCATCCCAGATTCATCTTGTAGCAGGATGAGTCCAAACATCCAGCCAGAGTCATAAACACCTGCCTTCCACCACTAGTCCAAAACCAAGTCCAAGACCATAACTGAGTAACTTGAAAATTAGTGTAAATCAAGTGTGAAACCAGTCTGAAAACAATCTAAAACTATGACAAAAACTGATCTGAAATTAGATCTGTCACAGGTCATAAAACAATGACTGAAATCGGTCCAAAATTTGTTCAAAACAAGTCCCAAACCAAGTCTGAAACCAGTCTGAAACTGGTCTGAAACAAACACCAAAATCAGTTCATTACTACTTGGAAAAAGTTCCAAAGAAGTCCAAAGTCAAGCCCAAACTCACCGAAATAAGTTTCACACTAGACCCAAACCAAGTCTGAAACAAGTCATAAAACCAAGTGTGAAACCAGTCCAAAATCAATCTGCAATCAGTCCAACAAAAAGTCTAAAAAACTGTCCGAAACTAGTCCAAAACCACAGTTTAACTAGCTAGAAACAAGTCTTAAATGAAGTCCAAAACCATCACTGAATCAGTTGAAAACCTGAAACAAGTCCAAAACCAGTCAAACTAGTGTGAAAACAATCTAAACCTACGATCTGAAATCAGTCTAAAACTAGTGTGTCACAAGCCATAAAACAAGGTCTGAAATCCATCAAAATCCAGTCCAAAATTAGTGTAAAACAAGTCTGAAACTAGTCTGAAACAAACTCCAAAATCAGTCTGAAACTAGTTGGAAAAAGTCCCAAAGTCCAAGGTTAAACCTAAAATCACCCAAATTAGTTTCAAACCAGACCTACACCACATCTGAAAGTAGTCAGAAACTAGTCGTGAAACAAGTCATAAAACCAAGTGTGAAACCAGTCTGCAATCAATCTGAAATCAGTCCAACACAAAGTCTAATAACAAACCAGTCCCAAACCGTGTGAAACCGGTCCAAAAACAATCTGAAACCCATTTTAAAAGAACTGTGGCGATTTCTCCATGTCGCTCCAAAATCAGCCCAAAACCATGTTCAAAACTGGTCTTAAAGATGTCTGCCAAATCCAAAAAAGTCAGCCAACAACAACTCTGTAAGTTGTAACTGATAGCATCTTATCTTATTAATGAGAACTGAACTTTTCCCAGACTTTGGATTGTTTTAGTTGCAGATTAATGTCCTAAAAGCTGTTTTTGTCTGTCTGCATCTCAGGCTGGATGATTTCGAAGCAGTTTCGGAGTTAGCCATGAACCCCATCGGAGACAGAATCATCAGAGCCTTTTTCTCTCCAGGGTACAGATCAGCTTTTAAAGGACACTGCTGTTTTTGTGTTTCCTTTTTCATCTGGGCAGCCTCTAGTTTCAGTAACTGATTACAGACACAATGTACAACATCTTTCAAACATCCTGTAGTTTGACTTACGAGTCTTTGGACTTGACAGCAGTAATATTTCAGAACCTGTTTGTTTGTCAGGAAATGTGAATCACTTCCCTTTCCTCTCACCCCCCTGCAGACGAGAAACGGTGGACTTTCCCTCCTTCGTCCGGATTCTAGCTCATTTCCGTCCGACCGACACAAACCGAACCAGAAATGGAAGAAACGGAGCACAGCCAGAACCGGCCAACAGCAGGACCAATAAACTCAAATGTTAGTCCAGTTTGTTTGTTGTGCACTTGTGGTTCTGACACATTTAAGTCTCATCCACCAGTGAAAACCATTTGTGTGTTCAGTTGCTTTCCAGCTGTACGATCAGGACAGAGATGGAAAGATTTCCAGAGAGGAGCTTCTTCAGGTCTGTAACTGTTAAATTCTTTCTGCACTCACAAGCCTTGTTATGATTCCTTTTCTGCGTTAATCTACATCTTTGCATCAACTTATGCCTTCTCCACATTTAATTTTAATTTGGACATTTTCCTAAACTGATACGATCTCTCTGCCAAAACAAAAAACTGTCCACACACTGTAATTTTTCAAAATATCTAGATGCATACAGAAACACAAACACTACTAGAATAATAATCTGTCATTTTAGTGTTTCTGTAAAAAAAAAAATCCAAAAGTAGTTCAAAACAAAGTCCAAAATCACATCCAAGACTGAGTCCAAAACTTGACAAAAATCAAGTCAAATATCTTTCCAAAACCACTTACAAATCCAAATCCAAAAGCAGCCTGAAACTAAGTGCAAAGTCAATCTAAAGCAAATTTGAGACTAGTCCAAAACCAGTCAAAAACTAGACCAAAACCAAGGGAAAACCAAGCCCAAATACCACTCTGAAACTAGTAAGAAACATGACTCAAAACAAATCCAAAACTTGGTCCGAAACCAAGTCCACAACTATTGTAAAACTAGTCTAAAACTTGGCCCACATCAAGTGCAAAACTGATCCAAAACCAGTCCAAAGCCATGTCCAAAACTAGATCAAAACCAAGTCTACAACCCATCTAAGACTAGTCTGAAACAATATCCAGAACAAGTTTAAAATCAGTTTTAAACCAGTTCAGAACCAAGCCCTGTGCGATCAGCGTTTTACAAAACTGACTCCATCTTCAAGAAAATACACTCAATGAATTGCACACACATTCCCTCTATTACCCTGGAGAAACTCTGATATTGGAAATTGATTTTAATATCCTCAAAGAAATCCTAAATGTTCTGGTTTCAGTAGGAGTTACAGGATGGTATAATGGTTCATCATCTGCATAGAAGTGAGTTGAAACCATATAGGGATGGTACCACGGATTATTCAGTGATTAGTGATTGACTGGTGCTGACAGGTGCTGAGGGCGATGCTGGAGATGCAGGTGACAGAGGAGCAGCTGCAGAGCATCGCTGAACGAGCGATTCAGGAGGCCGACCTGGACCGAGACGACGCCATCTCCTTCGACGAGTTCAAAAAGGTGAGAGACTTAACGACCACAAACTTTCAGAGGTTTCAGAAAGCTTAAATTTAATCGAGCCATTTTACACAGGATATTTTGCTTCCATAACTGGTAGAGGCGAGAAAACTTCCAAATGCACATTAACGTTTATTTTACTGAACTTTGTCAAGTCCAAAACTACGTCCAAACTCAAGTTAAAATAGAAGCTAAGTCAAAACTAGTATAAGGCCAAGTCCTAAACCCCGTCCGAAGCCACAAATCCAAAGTCCACATCCAGTCTGAAACAAGACGCCAACCAGTCTACACAAATGTTCAAAACAAGTCCAAAATCAGGCCCAAAACCAAGTCAAATACCAGTCCAAAACACAAAACCACATATGAAACCAAGCCCCAAACTTCTCAAAATCTAATCAGTCAAGTCCAAAACAAAGTCCAAAACTAGTCAAAAACTAGACCAGATGTAAGTCCAAAACCAAGTCGAATACCAGTCCAAAACCTAAAACCACACATAAAACCAAATCTAAAAGCTTCTTGAAACCAAATTCAAATTAAGCCCAAAAACAATCCACAATTTGTGCATAATCAACTTGATTATGCACAGTACAAAGTACTGTCTAAACCATGTCTACAACCACTTCAACAGCCAGTCTGAAACCAAACGCCGAGTCTAACACAAGCCCAAAATCAGGCTTAAAACCATATCAAATACCAGTCCAAAACCCCAAACCACAATAAAACCAAGTCCAAAAGTTTCTTGAACTCAAATCAAAAACCAAGTCCACAATTTGTTCACACTGAAGTCCAAAAGGGTTCCAAAGCCATGTCTAAAACCAAGTCCACAACCAGCCTGAGACAACCCTCAAACCTGTCTAGAACAAGTCCAAGACCAGTCTAGAAGTAGACCAAAAGTCCAAACCAAGTCTACAACCAGTCAGAAAAAAGACCCAAACCGGTCTAAAACCAAGTCTAAAAGCAGCTCGAAACAAAGTCCAAGACTAAGTTCAAAACTATTGTGTGGCACGTAGAATTTTATCAACCAACTTGCTTCAATAACATGTCTTGCAGTGACGAGAAAACTCCAAAATATACATTTAGGTGGTACTTTTACTACACTAACAAATACACTAACATCTTTAGAGACTGTTTTATTCCTGTCCTGGTTTAAACATCTGAACTTCTTTTTATAAATTTGTGATGACAGGCCTACATAAGATTCTGAAAGTTGGTTAGCACTTCAAAAATGTGTCATATTTTCATGTAAACCTGGAAAGTTTACAGAAGTTTGAAAACACAACAAGCTCTGACCAGTTAAATGATCAAGAAATATTCACGATTCCACTTTTTCCAAACCTTAAAAACCTGAAACTCTCTTAGATTTACTTGTTGAACAGAAACGTTTGGTTTCTTTTGCATCTTCCGTGTTAAATATCTGAAAAGATGTTTTTGTTTTTGTTTTTGTTTTCAGTCACTGGAAAAGGTTGACATAGAGCATAAGATGAGTATTCGCTTCCTGGAATAAAGACGCAGAGCTGCTGGTGAGAAGATGAAGACCAAAATGTGAAAATGAAACAGAATTTAAAAAGCGATGAAATCCTGGTTTGGAGGACTGGAAGTCAAAATGGACCAAACAAAGAAGGGATGAGTTAAGGTACTGACTTTAACAATGGAAACTACACACATTGTAGAAGAATGGTTGCCAGATAAGAGACCAAAGCATCAGGATTGCCCCCTGGTGGCTGGATGCAGCTCTGCCCACTTCATTTTAGCAAATAGGACATGGGTCAAATTAACCCTCGTGTCGTCCTGCTGGTCAAAATTGACCCGTTTTAAAGTTTGAAGATGTCGAAAAAAAAAATCTTTTCACAGTGAAACTTCTGATGTCCACATTTTCAACATTTTTGGGAAATTTTTGAACATTTTTTGTTGGAAAAAAAGAAATGTTAAAAATGCTTCTTAAGAACATTCACAAAAAAATCAACCAAAATTGATTTTTATGTGAATGTTCTTAAAGAAAATATTAAAAGTTTTACTGATATATATGGAATCACTTTAGATACTTTAAGGAATTTTTTTTGAAGATTTTCACTCATTTTTTGAAAATATTTGCAAGAATTTTCTTGCCACAGTTACGGGATTTTTTTCAATAAAATTTTTAAGGGAAATTTTTAAGGAATTATTGGAATTTTCTTCCTGAAGGTTTTGCAAATTTTCAGAAATTTGGGGAATTTTTTTGCTGAATTTTGGGATTTTTTTCAGACAAGGAAACAAATATTTTTTGGTGCCCGGAAATGAGGACAGCAGGAGGGTTAAAACATAAACCGTTCCGTATTATGTCTTCACACCACTTTCGGAGTCACATTTCTATTAGTACAAGTTCTAATTTTTCTGATCGGTTTGGTTTTAATGCTATTTAAATGTCGTGGGGCGTCTTTGGCAGCTTCAGAATATGAAGTGTGGTTGTGTAGTTACTGCCACTGTAGTTCCTGAACAATATTCCTTCTAAATAATGAATATGATAACCCAGAGACAGCTGACATATTCTTAAATATTAGATCAGTATTAGACAAAAAGTCAGAGTTGCTCATGCTTCCTGGGTAGCTGGATCTTTGTAATCGATGACTGACTGGATGAACAATGTAAAAAATGCAGTTTTTAGGGGAATCTGGTGACATCTTGGACATCTAAGAGAGACTCGAGTCTTATGTGGGTTTGTAGGCTGCTTCAAACGTAGTTTTATCCTCACATTACATCAATGTATCAACAGCTCAATTTGACTTTAGCTTCAGATAGAAACATCACTTCAATGCAGCAACACATCAGCTGCGCTTCAAGACAACTAAGGTTAAAGATGTAGAATCCCATTGATCGACTGTTTGTCGGCCAGTTTTGTGAAGGTTTTTTTGGCTTCAAACAGAAGATCAATACAAAACAAGTTTAAAATCAACCAGAAACTGGTCCTGAATCAGTCAAAAACCAATCTTTAGCACGTTTTTAAAAGAACTGTGGCAAGTTCTACGTGATGCTCCAAAATCAGTCATCAAGACGAACTTTCAGAAGCTTTGGTCCAGTTTTATTCAAAGCTCAACTCTAAGGTTTGAGGCAGAAGCTTCACAATTAACTGTTTTGATTATTAGTTTTCTTTATTAATCAGTAAAACTTTCTTTCTAGAATGCTTTTCAAACAGCAGAAAGTGCTTTACAATATACAGTCATAAAACTTAACACACTGGTCACCTTCATTTGTGTACCTCACCGCCACCTAGTGACAAAATGAAGGAATCTTCCTGTTCATAAGGCAGTTTCTTTGTTTTGGAGCTTATTTTTATAGTAATTTGTGAATTAATAGCTTGTGTGTTGCTTCAGTGATACAAGAAGAAGTTTCACTTGGAGATGAACTAATTAAATAATGATGAAAAAGTATTTGGCTCCACTTATGTGTCCTTATCCGGCTGCCTTTTAATACTTTTTGCCATAAAGTGACACTCAGGTGGATGTTGTCTTTGTTTTCAACACACCTGCCTCAGAATGATATGACACTGGATCTGTTCTGTGATGTTTGTTGTATTTTAACAGGATTTAATCAAACCTGATGTAATGGAAGATAGTCATAATTATTTGTTGATCTAAAAACTTCACTGCAGTTCTTTCAAACATTGTGTACTGTGTGTTCTTCTGATAGTTTGTAATACCGCAGTAAATGAGAGGGATGGATACCAGTTTATTAAAAAAAAAAGATTTAAGTTTGGCAGACTGGCTCAATGGTTGTTGTTTTAAAGGAGTTATATAAACAACAGTGACTTGATTTAATAGAAATAATGTGACTTATGTTAGAAATAAATATTCTTATAAAAACAACAATAATATATTTAGTTTATTTTTTGTTTTTTAATTGTTCTTTTCCCGCTTTATGATATTGCTGCATGTCTGAAATAAAACAAAATAATCAGCGTCGATACTGCGGCTTTACTTCCTGATTACTACTGCGCAGACTCCGGATTCGGATGACGTCACCAGCGCAAGATGGCGGCCTTCCGGCGGAGGAGCCGAAATGGCGGCGGTTTGCTGAACGAACTTCTCTGCCGGACAAACTTTTGCATTTCCGATGTTTACCAACCGTAATATTTGAATTTTAAACCGACAGAACGAACTGTAACGTGTCAGAACGCGTTTAGAACCGGTACTGGCAGAGTTATCGACCGAAATGAGGAAATATTCGGAGACTTAGACTGGAATAAACTGGAATAAACCGGATTTTACTTCACTTCGACCCGCCTGAACTCCTGCTGATCGGTAAGTTTCTCTCTCAGAGTAAATATTCAACCAGAGTTCACATAATGTTCAGTAGTATTCATTTACAGTTGGGTAGAATTATTAATTAATGATAAATTAGCCTCTGATTCAGTGTTTAAGGAGAAAGTTAATGGAAACTGAGCAAATCAGAAAGTGACGAACGGACCGGAGTGATCCTCTGCTTGTTTTCCATCTACAGCTGCTTTGATCTGAACCAAACAAATAAAAACTGCACGAAATCATCTCTTTTACTATCATATTCATGTGTCTATGTTATTCTATCTGTGTGCCTTAAATTATAGTCAGTCTAGTTATTTTTACTGGTTGAAATACCTTTTAAAGGACCAGTTTATCTCATATAATGTAGTTTCCACCTGCCTTTATTGTGACTGAGATGTTATTAATGCATCAAAATGACCTGATTAGTTTCATTTTGTAGCTCATACGGCAGTCACAAAACCAATATTTTATTTTTCTATTAAACTTCAATCAGTTCAATCCTTCAATAAGTGTAAAATAAATTCCCTAAAGATAATGATCCTGGTAATAAATGTAGATAAAACGAGACACTTTTGAACATATTCTGATTGTTTTCAACATTTCTGTATTTTATTTTGGTAATTTTGCATCTTGTTTTATTTTTGTGTCTGGTTTCTGTTGTTTTGTGTCTG
This sequence comes from Amphiprion clarkii, assembly GCA_027123335.1. Classification (NCBI taxonomy): domain Eukaryota; kingdom Metazoa; phylum Chordata; class Actinopteri; family Pomacentridae; genus Amphiprion; species Amphiprion clarkii. The sequence goes on from CM049575.1 coordinate 36,392,836, forward strand.
TTTTATTTTTGCTGCCATGTTTGTCTTATTTTGCTAATTTTACATGTGTTTTGCGTAATTTTTTGTGTTGTCTCTGTTGTTTTGTATGTCCTTTTGGTAACTTTTTGTCTTGCCTTTATTGTGTGTTGTTGTGTGTCTCCTTTTTGGTCATTTTGTATCCCGTTTGTGTAATTTTGTATTTTGTGCCTTGTTGTAGTTGGTTTTTTTTGTGACTTTTGTGTTGTTTTGTGTCTCTTTTGGTTGTTTTATATCTTGTTTTGTGTGTCCTTTCTGTCGTTTGGTGTCTTGTTTTGGTCATTTTGTCTTGTTCCTGTTATTTTATGTCTCAGTTTTATTTTTTCTGTTTAATGTTTCATTTTGGTAATTTTGCGTCTCATTTGTTTAATTTTGTGTCTTGTTTTAGTTGTTTTGTGTCTGGTTGTCGTCATCTGGTTCCTGTATGTCGTGTGTTTGTCGCCTTTATCAACAGATTGTGGTTCAAACAGGATCAAACCTCCACATTTATCTAACAGCATCAGTTTCCATGTTCTCTTAGCTGGAAGCCTTAAGGTTTAATAAAACCACCAGCAGTTCGTAACGTTGCTCAACACTCAGATCAACATCTCCACACAAATCTGATCACGAGTTTTATTTCCTGTTTGCGTCTTCAACCAGCTGCAGGTTTTATTCATCCAGGAGTTAAAGGAGCTGAAATACAGAAAATAAAACAGTAAAGTTGAATATTATTGATTATTTGTGTTCCTAGAATCTAAAAACCTGGAATCAACATGTTTCTAGCAAGTTTTACCAACGCTGGAACATCGAATGTTGTCTAAAGATATTCAACTATTTCTACTTTTAAAGACTCTACAAGCTCAAGCAGACAGTTTGGGTTTGTTTTTCTCTCATCTTTAACATTTTTCATCTCTTTTCTGTCATTTGTGTCTCGTTTCTGTTGTTCTGTGTCTCGTTTTTGTTGTTGTGTGCCATTTTTCTGTAGTTTGTTTATCCTGTTTCTATTATTTGGTATCATTTTTGTTGTTTTGTGCCTTGTTTTGGTCATTTTGTGTCTCTTTTTTGTTGTTCTGAGTAATTTTGTGTTTCATTTCTGTTGTTTTGTGTCTCATTTTTGTTGTTTTGTATCTTGTTTCTGTTTTTTTGTTGTGTTTTGGTCATTTTGTGTCGTGTGTTGTCTGTTTGTTGTGTCTCGTGTCTGCGGTTTGGATCTTGTTTTTTCGGTTTGTATCTCATTTTGCGTCTCATTTCTGTTGTTTTGAGGCTCGTTTTTGCTGTTTTTTGTCTCATTTGTGTTGCTTTGTGTCTCGTTTCTGTTGTCATTTTTCTGGAGATTGTTTATCCTGTTTATATTTTTTGGTGTCATTTTTATTGTTTCGTGCCTTGTTTTGGTAATTTTGTGTCCAGTTTTTGCTGTTTTATGTGTTTTTTGTCCCGTTTTGTGTCTTTTGTGTCTCGTTTTTGTTGTTTTGTGTTGTTTTGCGTTGCTTTGTGTTTCGTTTCTGTTGTTCTGTTTCTTGTTTTAGTCATTTTGTGTGTGAGGCTTCATCAATCAGCTGTTTGGTTTATAAAATATCTGAAAATGGTGAAAAATCAGAATTTCCTGAAGTCCAAGACGACAAAAGTCTGTTTTGTCCAAAGATGTTGAGTTTAGTGTCACAGAGGAGGAAAGAAAGCAGAAAATATTCACATTTAAGAAGCTGCAATCACAGAATTTAGACTTTTTATTATTTAAAAATGCTCAAATCATTAATTTATTATTCTAATAGTTACCAACTGTGCAGTCATGTTTAGGTGTCTGGAGCTAATGTTTGATCTTTCAGCTCACTGTCGTGTTTTAATCTGCATTTCTGATCTGTATTTTTAGGAAACTCTACACGATAAGATGGTTTCCTCTTCTCAGCTTTTAGCTCTGCTGCAGCACTGAGGAAAGCTGAAGCTTTACTGTCCATAAACACTGCACAAAATGTAGGTATTTATCAGCATTTCACCACGAAATCACGCTATTTTACTGGATTTAAATCAGCAAACATCGTCATTTTACAGATACCTGCAATAATTTGATATATTTGGTTCACCAGAAATAATTCTTTAAACTGGTGTTTTCCTGATTTTGTAAAATTGCAGAAAATATTCCAGAAAATAATAGAATATTTACAAGTTGACTGTAACAGAAAAAAGCTGCAAATAATGTCCACATCAAGGGGTTTATATATCTATTTATTTTTTGTAATTGTGTCTGTTTATTATAATATTTAATCATTTTTAAAAATTATTTTTAAAATTGTAATTTTTATATATATTAGCTATATTGTAAATAATTAAAGTATTATTTTACAGAATTTCTGTCTTGTTAAATTACAGAAAATAGAGTAAAATTATACATTTTAATTTACATTATTATATGAATGTTTTATTTTATTTTTATGTTCCAACAGTAATTTTACATGGAAATTACACATTTTTTACTATATATAAATATTTTACAGATATTTTCAGTATTTGAGGGTAAAAAATTACAGATCACATTTAGTAAAAACTCAATAAAAAGATTTAGTGACTTAAAAAATGTGTCAAAAACTGCAATGTAATAATGATAGATGTTCTATGTACTTATGTGGCAATAATATCGATATTTTATTAATATTTGTGGCTATTTGAAAAAAGTTAAATATAATAAGAACAAAAAAATTGTGAAAAAAAACTAATAAAAACTGTTATTATAAATCAGAAAAATCCTCGGAAATTACAAAAAAGTCTGTAAACAAAAAAAAGCTGTAAATAATGTCCACATAAACGTTTTTATTTAGTTTTAGTACTTTTGTCTCATATATTATCATATTTACCATTTTTTTTTACAATATGTTAATATATTAACCATTATTTATATATATTTTTGCTTTATGGCAAGTAATTGTTTAAAATATTATTTTGCAGAGTTTCGTGTGTTTTGTTAAATTAACTATTGAATGAAAATATTAATTTACATGTTAAGTGTTTTTATTTTGTAATCATTTTTATGTTTTTCACAGTAATTTTACTTGAAAATAATTTATTTACCGTCTACAAATCAGAAAGAAATTATTTTACAGATAATTGTCAGTATATGAGATTGAAAAAATATTTATGATTTAAAAATGGAATTTTAAATCACGTATAATATTTAGTCAAATCACACAAAAAATTGTACGTGTTGACTGTAATAAAAAAAACACCAAAAAACTGTTTGTTTGTGGTTTCTGCAGGATCTTTGCTGTAAAATGTTTCTTGAAAGCAGCAGCAGCAGCAGCAGCAGGAGGCTGAACCCACTCTGGTCTGATAAAGACGTTAAAGAAGGAAATAAGTTCATTCTGCAGCCGCAGACATGGACCTCAGAGCTCTGATGCTGTTTCTGGGTTTCTGCAGCTCAGGTAGGACCTTATTTACTGACGGACACGTTTACACTTTATTCTCCAAGCTCTGAACTGATGCATCCACCACAAAGACTCAAATGAACACAGAATACAGAATGGTGTGTTCAAGGCTGCAGCTTTGCTAGGAAATCTGAGCATCAAACATGTAATTCATGCATTCCGGTTCATTTTCCTGCATCTCTTTGTTCATTTGCTGCACTAATTTATCCTGGACATGTCTTTATTTATGAAAAAACAACACATGGTTGCAGGTTTTGTAGGAAATATGACCATCAAACCATTAATTTAATGCATTCTGAGTCATTTTTCTGCGTCTATTTGTTCATTGTCCGCAGCAATTTGCTGTTAAAATGTCTTTGTTTATTAAAAAACAACACATGGTTGCAAGTTTGGAGCATAAACACACAATGTAATGTGTTGGAAACAATCCTCCTCCTTCTCCTTCTCCTCCTCCCCCTCCTTCTTCTCTCCTCCTTCTCCTCCTCTTTCTCCTCCTCTTCTTTCTTCTCCTCCTCCTCCTTCTCCTTTTTCTACTCCTCTTTCTTCTTCCTCTTCTTCTCCTCCTTCTCTTCTCCTCCTCCTCTTTCTCCTCCTCCTCCTTCTCCTCCTCCTCCTCCTCCTGCTTCTCCTCCTCCTTCTCCTCCTCTTTCTCCTCCTCTTCTTTCTTCTCCTCCTCCTTCTCCTCTTTCTCCTCCTCCTCTTTCTCCTCCTCCTCCTCCTCCTCCTCCTTCTACTCCTCCTCCTCCTCCCCCTCCTTCTTCTCTCCTCCTTCTCCTCCTCTTTCTCCTCCTCTTCTTTCTTCTCCTCCTCCTTCTCCTCCTCTTTCTCCTCCTCTTCTTTCTTCTCCTCCTCCTCCTTCTCCTTTTTCTACTCCTCTTTCTTCTTCCTCTTCTTCTCCTCCTTCTCTTCTCCTCCTCCTCTTTCTCCTCCTCCTCCTTCTCCTCCTCCTCCTCCTCCTGCTTCTCCTCCTCCTTCTCCTCCTCTTTCTCCTCCTCTTCTTTCTTCTCCTCCTCCTTCTCCTCTTTCTCCTCCTCCTCTTTCTCCTCCTCCTCCTCCTCCTTCTACTCCTCCTCCTCCTCCCCCTCCTTCTTCTCTCCTCCTTCTCCTCCTCTTTCTCCTCCTCTTCTTTCTTCTCCTCCTCCTTCTCCTCCTCTTTCTCCTCCTCCTCCTCCTCCTCCTGCTTCTCCTCCTCCTCTTTCTCCTCCTCTTCTTTCTCCTCCTCCTCCTTCTCCTCCTCGTCCTCCTCCTCCTCCTCCTGCTTCTCCTCCTCCTTCTCCTCCTCTTCTTTCTCCTCCTCCTCCCCCCCTCCTTCTTCTCTCCTCCTTCTCCTCCTCTTTCTCCTCCTCTTCTTTCTTCTCCTCCTCCTTCTCCTCTTTCTCCTCCTCCTCTTTCTCCTCCTCCTCCTCCTTCTCCTCCTCCTTCTACTCCTCCTCCTCCTCCCCCTCCTTCTTCTCTCCTCCTTCTCCTCCTCTTTCTCCTCCTCTTCTTTCTTCTCCTCCTCCTTCTCCTCCTCTTTCTCCTCCTCCTCTTTCTTCTCCTCCTCCTCCTCCTCCTCCTCCTTCTCCTCCTCCTTCTACTCCTCCTCCTCCCCCTCCTTCTTCTCTCCTCCTTCTCCTCTTCTTTCTCCTCCTCTTCTTTCTTCTCCTCCTCCTTCTCCTCCTCTTTCTCCTCCTCCTCTTTCTCCTCCTCCTCCTCCTCCTCCTGCTTCTCCTCCTCCTCCTCTTTCTCCTCCTCTTCTTTCTCCTCCTCCTCCTTCTCCTCCTCTTCCTCCTTCTCCTCCTCCTCCTTCTACTCCTCCCTCTTCCTTCTCCTTTTTCTACTCCTCTTTCTTCTTCCTCTTATTCTCCTCCTTCTCCTCCTCCTTCTCCTCCTCCTCCTCGTCCTCCTTCTCCTCCTCCTTCTACTCCTCCCTATTCCTCCTCTTCTTTCTCCTCCTCCTCCTTCTCCTCCTCCTCCTCCCTCTTCCTTCTCCTTTTTCTACTCCTCCTCCTCCTTCTCCTCCTGCTTCTCCTCCTCCTCCTCTTTCTCCTCCTCTTCTTTCTCCTCCTCCTCCTTCTCCTCCTGCTTCTCCTCCTTCAGCGCCTCCTGCTGGACACCATCAGTCCTCCAACATTAAACCTCCTCACTTCACTTTTCTCATCATTTATTCGTCATTTATTCTATTTTTTGTCACATTTCCTGAAATTAAAGATCTTCTGTGTTTAACTTCCATCTTAAATCATCACATTTATGGTTTTTAGAATTACTTCATGCTTCTGTCTCCAAAACAGGATAAAAAAAATCTATATATTTTTGAATGCGCCGCATTCAAAACATTTTATCTGCCAATATTTTTCTGCTCATCATCTCAGATTTGCCTTTTAATGGCAGTGAACATAAACACACACACAATGTTATTTATTGACTCCAAAAACAAACAAAAACAGAACAAAACTGTAAATAACATTCACTCAAAAATCTGTGTTCTTACAAAAGTTAAGTTTTTCCTTTAAAAAAATAGGTTTTTTAAATTACATAATATTTTCTCAGTATTTAAATGAGCAAAAAACGGAATTATTTTACTGATATTTGTCATTATTTGAAATAAAAAGTTTATAGTAGAACGCTGCTATTTTACTGATTTTCTCTGATTTGTTAGATTATAGATAATAAATAGTTAAATTACAAAAAATGAATATTCATTTACATACTTTCCCCAAATATTTTTTCCTGTATTTAAATTAATAAAAAAATTCTATTATTTTACTGATATTTGTCATTATTTGATGTTAGAGAATCATGTATTTTAAGTATTCAAAAATGTAAAAAAAAAGAAAAAGAAGTACTACCATGTTGACTGAGAAAAAGTCACAAAAGCTGTAATGTAAGAATGTTATATGTTCTATGCAACTCTATGGTAATAATATCATTATTTTTTAATATTTGCAGCTATTCGAAATGTATATATGAAGGCCAAAAAATGGAAAAAAAACAAAACAGCAAAACATTATTTTCAATTCAGAAAAATCACATCAAAAATTATGTGATTTGACTGAAATTTTTCTGTCAAAAATCTTTAAAAACTGAAAATAACTCACATTTTTGAACAAACAGAAGTTGATTTTAGCCTTTAAAACTTTTATTGTAAAATCACATTATTCATTACTTTTCAAGTATTTAAATTATCCAAAAATGAAACGATTTTACTGACATTCATCACTATTTGAAAGAAAATATTTAAATTCCAAATTTGATGATGAATGATAACTTTTTTAAACTGGTATTTTCCAGATTTTTTCCGCTTTGTTAAATTACAGATAATAATTAGTGAAAATACAAAAAAAAATATTTATTTACCTGCTGACTGTAGAAAATAAATTACATTGTTCCCCCTGTATTTAAATTTGCAACACAATCTAATTATTTTCATGATATTTGTCATTATTTAAAAATAAAAATTAGTGCTTTAGGGTTGAATGTTGGTATTTTACTGATTTTCATTGTTTTGTTGAATTACAGATAATAAATAGTGAATACATGGGAAAAAAGTAGTAATTTACATGTTGGTTGTAAAAAAAAAAAAAAAAAAAAAAAAAGAGCATTTAAAAAGAAAAAAAAAACAAAAACAGGCCAAAACTATAAATGTTGAGCAAAAAAATCTGTGTCTTTATGAATGTTAATTTATTGTTTTAAAGTGTTTGATTGTAAATTACATCATTTATTTTCCAAGTATTTAAATTAGCAAAAGATAGAATTATTTTACTGATATTTGTCTTCATGTCAAATAAAATTAAAGATTGTAAATATTTAAAAATGTAAAAAAAAATAAATAAAATTTCACTGACATTTGACTGTAAAAAGAAACTAAATCAGAATTTTTACAAAAGTTAATTCATTACTTTAAAACATTTGACATTAAAATTACAATTTATTTCTTTTCACTGTATTTAGATATATAGCAAATAATCTAATAATTTTCCTGATATGTCATTATTTAAAAATAAAAGTGTATTTTAGAGTTGATCGCTGCTATTTCACTAATTTTCATTGTTTTGTTAAATTCCTGGGAGTCTTATTTTGAAACCCTCCACTTCCTGTCCTATTAGTGAGTCCTGCTGAGGTCCAGCTGGCCAGAGGTCCGAGTCCCTGTTCTGGCAGACTGGAGCAGCAGCGTCAGTCGGACTGGGAACCAATGACGGACCAGAACTGGGACTGGAACCTGACGGCAGCAGATCAGGTCTGCAGGAGGATCAGCTGTGGTTCTGTGGTTTCACTCAGGAGAACTCTGGACCAGGAACCTCCAACAGACGTGGTCACCAAGTCTGACTTCAGAGCTGAAGTAACTCTGGTGTCTTCCTTCAGAGTGGAGATCACCTGCTCAGGTGAGGAGAAACAATAAATAACAACAATAATAATCATAATAATCATAACAAGAATCCAAATATCAACTCAGAGAGGAATGAAGTCTGCATGTGAAGCAGCTGTTTTTAAAATCATTTAACGTTTTTCAGTCCTTAAAATGCAAAACATTTATTTTCAATAATGACAAATATCTCTATACAGGAAAAATAACGTTTAAAAGGAACAAGATACTATTATTGTATAAGAGATAGATAATAATTGTTTTTTTCTTGTGTTTTTCAGAAGATAAGTTCAAAACTGTTTACGAAAAACATTTTTTAATGTGTAAAATATGTCAGATTTTGTGACATGTAAAAAAAATGATATTCTAACAACAGCAATAATATTGTTTTTTTTTGCTCATTTAAATAGTTTGGAAAAGCATTTATTTTGCCATAAACATTATTTACAGATTATATACAAAAAATATAATTTTTCTTGTTTTTTTGTTTTGTTTTGTTACAAGATCAGCTCAAAGCATTTTTAAAATCATTTTTCAATCTTTAAAATATATACTTTTATTTCAAATAGTGTGAAATATGAGTAAAATAGTGATAATCTTTGCTCATTTAAACACAATAAAAACTTTACAGTCAAATATTTTAAAGGAAAAAATAATTTTTGTAAAAATAAAGTTTTTACAAAAAAAATATTCACAGATTTGGCCTTTTTTCATTTTGTTGTTACATCCATTCCTCCATCCAATCGTCCAAAGGAAGTCTCCCTGGAGGATCTGAATCAGATGTCCAAACCACCTCAGCTGGTTCCTTCAGAGGTGAAGGATCAGCAGCTCTACTCTGAGCTCCCTCTGGATGTCTGAGCTTCTCCTCTTATCTCTAAGGCTCAGTCCAGACACCCTACAGAGGAAGCTCATTTCAGACGCTTGTATCCACGATCTCATTCTTTGGATCACTACCCAGAGCTCATGACCATAGGTGAGGGTTGGAACGTAGATGGATGGTAAACTGAGAGCTTCTCCTTGAGGTTCAGCTCCCTCTTCACCACGATGGTTTGGTACAAAGCCTTCATTACTGCTGACGCTGCACCAATCCTCCTGTCCATCTCTTGCTCCATTTTCCCATCACTCGTGAACAAGATCCTGAGATACTTGAACTCCTTCGCTTGGAGAAGCAACTCCCCCCCAACCCAGAGGGAACAATACCGGTTTCCATCAGAGAGCCATGGCCTCGGACTTGGAGGTTCTGATCTGCATCCCCACTGCTTCACACTCAGCTGCAAACCGCTCCAGTGCTACTGAAGATCTGAGGAACCAACAGAACCACATCATCTGCAAAAAGCAGAGATGCGATCCTGAGGTCCCCAAACCAGACACCCTCCTCATCGCGGCTGATCCTTGAGATCCATGAAGACCACAACCAGGATCGGAGACAAAGGGCAGCATTGGCAGAGTTGAACACCCACCGGAAACGTGTCTGATTTTGTGCTGAGTATGCGGACACAGCTCTCACTTTGGTTGTACAGGGACCGAATGGCTCGTATCAGAGAGCCTGGTACCCCATACTCCCTCAGTACCCCATACTCCTTCAGTACCCCATACTCCCCCAGTACCCCATACTCCCCCAGTACCCCATACTCCCCCAGTACCCCATACTCCCCCAGTACCCCATACTCCCTCAGTACCCCCCCACAGAGCCCCTCTGGGGACACGGTCGTAGGCCTTCTCCAGATCCACAAAACACATGTGGACTGGCAGATCGAACTCCCATGACCTCCTCAGCAGCTCCGCAAGAGTAAAGAGCTGATCCACTGTTCCACGACCAGGCAGAATCCACATTGTTCCTCCTGAATCTGAGGTTCGACAATCGGTCGGAGCCTCCCTTCCAGCACCCTAGAGTAAACTTTACCAGGAAGCCTGAGAAGTGTGATACCCCAGTAGTTGGAACACACTCTCTGGTCCCCCTTTTTGGAAATGGAGACCACCACCCCGGTCTGCCACTCCACAGCACCGTACCTGATGCCCACACGATATTAAAGAGACATATCAGCCAAGACAGTCCAACAATGTCCAGAGCCTTCAGAATATCAGGGCGAATCTCATCCACACCTGGCACCTTGCCACTGAGGAGCTTCTTAACAACCTTGGCAACCACTTTCATGGTTATGGATGAAATTTCCCCCGAGTCTTCAGGCTCTGCCTCCTCCACAGAGGACATGTTTACCGGATTCAGGAGTTCCTCGAAGTGCTCTTTCCACTACTTGACAATGTCCCCAGTACAGGTCAGCAGTTCTCCCCACTGACTGTACACAGCCTGAGCAAAACCCTGCCTCCCCTTCCTGAGGCATTGAACGGCTTGCCAGAACTTTCTTGAGGCCAACTGAAAGTCCGTCTCTATAACCTCTGTGTGAGCTTCCACAACAGCTGCAGCTGCCGCCCGTTTGGCCGACCGGTACCTGTCAGCTGCTTCAAGAGATGCTCGAGCCAACCAGGCCCGAAAAGCCTCCTTTTGCAGCTTGATGACTTCCTCCACCACTGATGTCCACCAGCAGGTTTTGGGGTTGCCACCGCAACAGACACCAGTGACCTTCTGGCCACAGCTCTCAACAACTGCTTCTGCAATGGAAGTTTTGAACATGGACCACTCAGATTCCATGTCCCCAACCTCCCCCTTGATGCAGGAAAAACTCTTGTGGAGGTGGGAGTTAAAAACCCCATGGACAGGGTCCTCCGCCAGACATTCACAGTTCATCTTCACTACACGTTTCTGTTTACCAGGTCTGTCCGGCAGCCTTCCCCGCCATCGGATCCAACTCACCACCAGGTGATGATCAGTTGACAGCTCTGCTCCTCTCTTCACCTGAGTGTCCGAGACATACGGCCGCAGTTCTGATGACATGACTATGAAGTTGATCATCAACCTTTGGGCTAAGTGCTCTAGTACCAGGAACACTTATGAGCAACCTGGCCAGTCTATGGCTTGCACAAAAGTCCAATAACGAAACACCACTCAGGTTCAGATCGGGCAGGCCGTTCCTCCTAATCGCTTGCCTCCAAGTTTCTGCATCATTGCCCATGTGAGCGTTGAAGTCCCCCAGGAGAACTATGAAGCCTCCAGACAGCACACATTTCAGGACACCACCTAGAGACTCCAAGAAGGTCAAATAGTCTGAATTGCTGTTAGGTGCATAAGCACAAACAACAGTTAGAGTTTTCCCCTCCTCAACACGAAGTCGCAGAGAGGCGATCCTCTCATTCTCCAGGGAGAACTCCAACAAAGCAGTGCTCACCTGGGCGCTCGTGAGTATCCCCACACCCGCCCGGAGCCTCTCAACCTGGGCAACTCCGGAAACGGAGCGAGTCCAACCCCTCTCAAGGATTCTGGTTCCAGAACTCGTGCTGTGTGTGGAGGTGAGCACAACTATATCTAGCTGGTACCGCTCCACCTTCCGCACCAGTTCAGGTTAGCTGGTGGCTAACCAAGGCTTCTCCTTGATTTCATTACTTCTTTTATTTGTTACAGTCAACATGTAAATGGATGTTTCTTTCTGTGATTTTAATAGATTTTGTCTGTAATTTAAGAAAACATGGAAAATATACAATTGAACATTTGAAAAGATTATGTAAAATTTTAGTTTTTTGTGTGAATAAAATTTTAAGTTGGGGCTTTTTTTTTTTACCGTCAACATCTAAACTAATATGTTTTCTGTTTTTTTATTTACATTTTAATAATTATAATTTAGGAAAAATATGTAAAAGTATAATGATAATATTAAAAAGTTAATCAAAATGATTGATTGTTTAATCTAAAAGGTCAGAAAATGGTTTCGAAAAAGTGTTGATGAGCGTTTCCTCAAATGTCACAGCGGCAGGAAAAATTGTAAAATATTACTAAATTATTATAAAAATTTACTGGTGAAAACTGTTGAAATTCTGTAATTTTTTACAGTGTGAGTCAACACTGACGTTTTGGAACTGAATCAATATTTTGGATGTAGTTTCTCCAAATATTGAACCTTTTGATCTTCTATTTCCTCCTGCAGACTCTGTGAGGCTGGAGAACGGGACTCACCTGTGTTCAGGTAGACTGCAGGTGAAGTGGAACCAGGTGTGGTCCTCAGTGTGTTCAGATGGATTTGACCTGCAGGATGCTGAGGTGGTCTGCAGGGAGCTCGGCTGTGGTTCTCCTTCAGGGTTTAAGGAGGAACTCTATGGAGAAGCTCCAGAGTGGAGCACAGAGTTCCTGTGTGGAGGCCATGAGTCTGGTCTGCTGCACTGTGACCGCTCAGATAGAGACACCTGCTCACCTGGAACCACCGTCACACTCACCTGCTCAGGTAGGAGGAAACATCTCCAGCAGCAGTTTAAACTTAAAAGCCTGGTTGTGTTTGTTTACCCTGCGCTGCTGTTTCCACCCAGATCCAGGTACAGTCCGGGTGGTTGAAGGATCTGGCCGGTGTGACGGCACTCTGGAGCTGAGAAACTGGGGCGAATGGAAACCAGTGGACGATCCGAATTGGGACCTGAGGTCTGTCAGCATGGTGTGCAGAGAGCTGGACTGTGGATCTCCAGTTTCAACCAGAAGAAGAGAGACGGGTTCAATAGACACCTGGGGATTTGAATTTCGCAGCAACGCCTCATCTCTGATTAAATATAAAACCTCCTCTGGCATCATAGAGCTCACCTGCTCAGGTAAAACCATCAAGAGTCAACTTTGCAGTGTTTTTGTAAAATGTGTATCCAGTGAAATATAACAGGGAAAGCAGTTTTCAGTGTATGTGAATCAGTGTAGACCGGTTGTGGGTTGTAGAACCAGACGTGGAGCCTCACTGGTGGGGAAGGAACCTGAGCTGGTACAGGAGGTGGAACGGTACCAGCTAGATATAGTTGGGTTCACCTCCACTCACAGTCTGGAACCAGACTCCTGGAGAGGGGTTGGACTCTGTTCGCATTGTTGGAGTTCTACCTGGAGAACCAGAGGGTCGACTCTCTGCGACTGGATGTTGTGGAGGGAAAACTGATTGTTGTTGGTGTTGATGCACCGAACAGCAGCTCAGAATACTCGACCTTCTAGGAGTCTCTGGGTGGTTCCTGTAAGGGGTTCTGCCTGGGGACTCCAAAGTTCTTCTGGAGAACTTCAACCTCTCATGTTGGTAATGATGGAGACACTTTGAGGAGGGTGATTGGGAGGAACTTCCTGATCTTGACCCGAGTGGGGTTCTGTTATTGGACTTTTGTGCTAGTTAGGGATTGGCCAAAACACACCATGTTTAAGCATAAGATGGCTCATAAGTGTACCTGGTACCAGAGCACCTCAGGACAAAGGTTGATGATCGACTCTGTAGTCGTGTCATCAGAACTACAGCCGAATGTCTCAGACACTTGGATGAAGAGGGGAGCAGAACCGTCAGTGATGGTGGGGAAGACGTCCAGACAGACCTGGTAAACCCAAACCTGTAGTGAACTGGGAATGTCTGGTGGAGGCCCTGGTCCAGGGGGTTTTCAGTTCCCACCTCCAGAAGAGTTTCTCCTGCATCCAGGGGAAGTTTAGGACAGAGAATCTGAGTGGACCATGTTCAAAGCCTCAATTGTTGAAGCGACTATTAGGAGCTATGGCCAGAAGGTCACTGGTGCCTGTTGTGCTTCCAACCTAAAAACCAGCCGGTGGCACCAATGGTGAGGGAAGCTGCCAGGTCAGCAGTATAATGTTGTGCCTTGGATCTTATTTCGTTGGTTATTTGGTCAGATATTTTATTGTTTTGTGTTTGCTTATTGCCCTGCTCGGTGTGCCAGATGTTAGTTCGGCATTGTTATTGTTTTTGGTACAGCTGATTTAATTGTCACACAGCGGGAGAGTCGGTAAGAGCGCGGTACGTTTTTGTTGTGCTGAGCTGTAAATAAACCTGCAGAAAACTGTCCTGTTGTGCTGGGGATGTTTAGCATGGAAGACGCAAGATATTTGTAACCCGCCTGACCCTCAGCCATGGAGACCGGTGAGTCGACCAATATTTAAGGGTTTCAGTATGGTCGCTACTTTGAGGATTTTCGTCTATTGTGGGGGGTCTGGAAAGTAACCCCTGCGATAGATGAGGGACACTAGTTTCTAAAAAGGATATCGCAGATAAAACCTGTTAAAATGTAGTAATTTTTGCTGTGTGAATCAGCACTGAGCACCAATGCAGGAATGTCATGGAGCAGAATCAGTAGTTTGGATGTAATTTCTCCAAATATTGAACCTTCTGATCTTCTGTCTCCTCCTGCAGACTCTGTGAGGCTGGAGAACGGGACTCACCTGTGTTCAGGTAGACTGCAGGTGAAGTGGAACCAGGTGTGGTCCTCAGTGTGTTCAGATGGATTTGACCTGCAGGATGCTGAGGTGGTCTGCAGGGAGCTCGGCTGTGGTTCTCCTTCAGGGTTTAAGGAGGAACTCTATGGAGAAGCTCCAGAGTGGAGCACAGAGTTCCGGTGTGGAGGCCATGAGTCTGGTCTGCTGCACTGTGACCGCTCAGATAGAGACACCTGCTCACCTGGAACCACCGTCACACTCACCTGCTCAGGTAAAGCTAGAGCTTTGATTTCAGTTTTTCTTCTTTTTCAAGTCACTTTCTGTAATCAGTCCCTTTCTGTCCAGACCCTGATGATGTTCGGTTGGTGGGAGGAGCTAGCCGTTGTGCTGGTAGACTGGAGGTGAAACATGACGGAGTCTGGAGAGCAGTGAATATCCTACACTCCGACTGGAACATGAAGGTGGCGGCTGTGATCTGTGGACGGCTGGACTGTGGTACTGCAGTCTCAGCAGTAAACAGACCAGAATATTCCCAGGAAGATGCTTGGTGGATCAGTTCCTCCTGCCTTCAGACCAAACCTGCACTGAAGGACTGTGTGACAGTGAATCATGGACAGATCTTTCACAGCTTGAAAGTCACCTGCTCAGGTAACACCAATACAGGAGGTCCTCGATGTAGAGCGCCATCTCCCATAAATTTATTAAGAAAATCTTCTTCCATCATTGCGACGTATGCCATTTAGGACGTTAAAACAAATTTGTGCTGTAACTAGTTGGTGAGCAGAGCGGACTGTACAGTGTTTTTATGTCCTAGATCATGATTTTACAACTGTGTTAGCGTAGGTGAGTGACATAGGTATTTCTGTACTTTTGTGAAACCCGACTTAAGGCGAAAATTGCATTACGTCGCGCAGTAGGAACAGAATTCCGACGAGGACCCCCCAGTAATCACACCAGCAGTAGATTACATTAGACATAAACGTCAGGTTCCACAGGGATCCTGAGTGAACAGAACTTTTCAGGTCCAGACTCTAATCCTCAGTTGGCTTGAGGTCTGGACTCTGACTGGGCCTCCAGAACTTCCTCCTTGTTGTCTTTAAATAATTTCTGAGTATCTTTGACTGTTTGCTTCGACTTATCGTCTGGATGGAAAATAAATCTTCTCCAAGTCTCAGTTCTCTTCAGACTGCATCAGGTTCCTCCAGGATTTCTCTAGACTTTGCTGCATTCATTTACCCTCTACCTTTACAAGCCTTCCAGGACCTGCTGCTGAGGAACATCATGATGCTGCCACCACCATGCTTCATATCATGATGCTGCCACCACCGTGCTTCACATCATGATGCTGCCACCTCCATGCTTCACAGTGGGGATGGTGTGTTTGTGATGATGTTCAGTGTTTGGTGTCCGTCAAACATATCATCTAGTCTGATGGACATAAAGCTCCATCCTGGTCTCCTCAGACCAAAGAACCTTCTTCCAGGTGTCTTCAGAGTCTCCACATGTCTTCTGGTGAACTCTAGTCCAGATTTAATTGGAGCTTTTTCCTACAGAGTTTTCCTCTTAGTCTCCATAAAGCTTTGACTGGTGAAGAACAGACAACAGTTGTTGGATGAACAGTCTGAAGCTGGAACTCCTTCAGAGGAGTCATAGGAGTCTTGGTGGCCTCCCTCATTAATGTCTTTCTAGTAACTACTTCAGAGGGGTCATAGGTGTCTTGGTGGAGCAGAATCAGTAGTTTGGGTGTAATTTGTCCAAATATTGAACCTTCTGATCTTCTATCTCCTCCTGCAGACTCTGTGAGGCTGGAGAACGGGACTCACCTGTGTTCAGGTAGACTGCAGGTGAAGTGGAACCAGGTGTGGTCCTCAGTGTGTTCAGATGGATTTGACCTGCAGGATGCTGAGGTGGTCTGCAGGGAGCTCGGCTGTGGTTCTCCTTCAGGGTTTAAGGAGGAACTCTATGGAGAAGCTCCAGAGTGGAGCACAGAGTTCCTGTGTGGAGGCCATGAGTCTGGTCTGCTGCACTGTGACCGCTCAGATAGAGACACCTGCTCACCTGGAACCACCGTCACACTCACCTGCTCAGGTAAAGCTGCAGCTGGTAAAAGGTGGAACATTCTGTCTGTAAAGACTGTCGTTGTCTAAGATGTTCATATCAGGATTCAAGAATGTTTTCTGAAAATGTCTTGAAGATATTGTTGAAGAAGCAATAACATTTCCACAACGTTCCATGAAAACTAAGGAAGAACATTCTCAGTGCAATGTTGAGTTTGATGAGCGTTCAGTCTAACAGTGTTTTCAATGAAACATTTGGAAAATGTTTTTGAGATGTTATCAACACCTCAGATGACAGAACGTTCATTGAAAAATGGAAGATTCTGGCTGCAAAGAACGTACTGTCGTCTAAGGTGTTGATAAGATGTCATCAACATCTTAGACAACAGAACGTTCCTTAAAAAATGGTATATTAACATAGGTGCAACATTCTGCCACCACTGTTCTGAAGATGTTGAGGGAACATATTGTACAATCTGTGAAATGTTTCCACAACGTTTCATGAAAACAAAGGTTCTTGGTGCAAACTTCAGTTTGGAGAATGTTCAGTCTAACAATGTTCTCACCAAGACATCTTTAGTTCTTCTACTTTTAAGAAGAGCATTCTGGAGAAAACGTTCTGCAGAACATGTCAGTAGAACCTTCTCAGAGCTGCCTCCTGTCTCCTCTCAGCTCCAGACCACGTGAGGCTGGTGGGAAACAGCAGCACCTGTGCAGGTGAGCTGCAGATGAAGGTCCAGGGAGAGTGGAGGCCCGTGGTGGACTGGGACTGGGACCGGAACCAGAACCGGACATCTGCAGCAGCAGCAGTGTGTTCTCGGCTCGGATGTGGCTCTGCCGTGGCTATAAATGTAGAGGACTTTGAATTGGACCGGTCCGTGTGGTTGATCCAATCCTCCTGCTTCCAGTCGGCTGTTTCCCTCCTGGACTGTCTGGTTCTGAACGATGTGACTCAAGACTTCCTGAGTCTGCAGGTGATCTGCTCAGGTAACAACAGCTTCAGATGTTTCCTCTGAAAGATGAACTAAGGAGCACAAATTCTGCTTCTTGTTCCTTCTTTACCTCAGTGAACCAGAAAGATCCACCATGTAGACATTAGTCACAGTTTTGGCTTATTTTTTTCAGATGACCATCATTAATTAATGATTTCCTTCTTGTAGACGTGTAAATTAATATTTTTTTCATTGATTTTAATAGATAGTATCTGTAATACTGTGACAATGTGAAGAACAGTTTAAAAAAATGTTTTTTCAACCCTTAATACACATGATGATCAAATGATCACATTTTCATTCATAAGAATATATAGAATTTTTCCCAAAAAAATTACAGCAGATGTTCTGTAAAAGAATGAATTGGTGTTTATAAAAATATACCTTTTTAGTGAGATATCATCTGTAATTTAACAAAACAGACACAATCATTGAAATAACCATAATTTTTCAACAAATAACAGTTAAAAACAGCTGATATTTTACAGTGTAGATTAAGGAACCTCTGTGTTTCCAGATCTACTGGTTCAACCAAACATCTCCGTGTCTCCGTCCCATGATGAAGTCCAGCAGCAGAAGGTTCAGGTCCTCTTGGGCTCCAACTTCAGCATCATCTGCTCCACCAGGCCTCAGTATCCAGGAGGTTCCTTCCAGCTCGTCTTCACCTCCTCCAGCACAACGTTCAACTACGTCCTTCCAGCTGTCACACATTGGGTCGTTTTCCTGTTTCCTGCTGCAGAAGACCTCCACAGAGGGACGTACACCTGTATTTACCACCTCAACGTTTTCTCCCATAACTTCTCCTCCACCAGCCGACCCATCTATCTCATCCCCTCAGGTAGCTTCAGAGTCCAGGAGGGGAATAGAAGTTCTACTTTCTACTCAGACAGACCTCCTCAGGCTTATTGGTGTCTGGATTCCAGTACAAAGACAGACACTGTGGTGATTTTATTCATGCAAAGGCCAAACCTGGACTGCATTTTCGGAAAATCTACACTTGTTCCTCTTTTAACAACAGTTTGTGAAGTAAATCTGATTTAGAAAGTTCACAATATTCAGTTTTAGTAACTTAAGCTGTCGAAGTAGCCTCCTTGTGCAACAACAAACTGCTCCCAGCGCTCCTGCTACACTTGAAACGTAACCACTCTACATGCACAAGTTAGCTTGTTTAGTCCACGTTGTCAACCTTTAAACAACTTATTTTTAGTTGTTTTTAACAGCTTTTGATACAAAATACATCCATAAATGAATCAACTTTAGCTTTCGAGCTGGCCTCCATCAACAAATTGGTCCCAGCGCTCCTGCTACACTTTGGATGTGACCGTGACACCCTCCATACATGCAGCTTTATTTCGTCCATATTTACTCTCTTCAAACAACTAGTTTTTTTTTGCAGTTTTTCTTATTTTTTCAATACAAAATATATCTACAAATGAATCTACTTTCGCTGTCTAAGTAGCTTCCTTGCGCAGCCACAAACTGCTCCTAGCGGTCCTGTTACACTCTGAAACGTAACCGTGACACACTCACACAACTTAGCTTGTTTGTTCGATGTTTTCTACCTTCAACTTGTTTTTAGCAGTTTTTACAGCTTATAATACAAAATGAATCTGTAGCTCTATCACCTTTAGCTGTCGAAGTAGCGTCCTTGTGCGGCGATAAACTACCCCCCAGCGCTCCTGCTACACTTAACTTTGAATGTGACCATGTCGCACTTGGTTAGCTTTATTTAGTCCACCTTTACGCCATTCAAATAAGTTGTTTTTTAAAGCAGTTTTTAATGGTTTTCAAAATAAAATATATCCATAAATGAATCTAGTAGTTTTTAACAGTTTTTACTATAAAAAGAAAAATCTTTTCTGTTCAAGTAGCTTCATATTGCAGTGATAAAGGTCAAAACGGTGGACTAAATCAAGCTAAAGTCACGCTAACAGAGCGTCATATTCAAAGTGTAGCAGGAGCGCTGGGAGCAGTTTATTGCTGCACCAGGAGGCTACTTAGACAGCTAAAGTAGATTCATTTAAGGATGTATTTTGTATTGAAAACTGTTAAAACCTGCTTGAAAAACAAGTTGTTTGAAGGGAGAAAACGTGGACTAAACAAGCTAACTTGTGTGTGTGTCAAGTGTAGCAGGAGCGCTGGGAGCAGTTTATCGCTGCACAAGGAGGCTGCTAAAATGGAAGTTTGTGAACTTTCCGAATCCTATTTATTTCACAGAGACAGGAACCAAAACTGAAGCAACTTATCATGTTTAACTGCAACAATAATGTGTTTAATAATAAAATAATATCAGTAATAATGTGTTTAATAATAAAATAATGTCAGTAATAATGTGTTTTCTTCTGTTTTTCAGCTCCTCTGATGGATTTGATCATCAGACTTGTCGTCCACCTGCTGGTGATGGTTCTTCTCATCACTGTCACCTGCTTCTACTCTGGAAAACTGTACGTATAATAAATGTTTAATGTAAAAGAAAACACTATGTATAATAAATGTTTAATATAAAAGAAGACACTGTATGTATAATAAATGTTTAATATAAAAGAAAACACTGTACTTATAACATATGTTTAATATAAAAGAAAAGTTATTTTAGTCTTTATCAGACTTGTTTTCTGTCTTATCTTTCCAGCTCTGTAGAAACCAGAAGCAGAAATGAAGAAGCAAACGTCCTCGCTGACCTCCAGTGATCCACGATTTACCAAGAAAAATCCAGTCACCTGCTTCTACTCTGGAAAACTGTACGTATAATAAATGTTTAATATAAAAAGAAAACACTACGTCTAATAAATCCATCCATCCATCGACTTCCGCTTATCTGGGGCCGGGTCGCGGAGGCAGCAGGCGAAATAGGTCACTCCAGACGTTCCTCCTCCCAGCGATGCTTTCCAGCTCTTCCTGGGGGATCCTGAGGTGTTCCCAGGCCAGATGAGATATATAATCCCTCCAGAGGGTTCTGGGTCTACCCCGGGGTCTCCTCCCAGGAGGACGTGTTCAGAAAACCTCCAGAGGAAGTCTCCCTGGAGGATCTGAATCAGATGTCCAAACCATCTCAGCTGGTTCCTTCAGAGGTGAAGGATCAACAGCTCTACTCTGAGCTCCCTCTGGATGTCTGAGCTTCTCCTCTTATCTCTAAGGCTCAGTCCAGACACCCTACGGAGGAAGCTCATTTCAGACGCTTGTATCCACGATCTCATTCTTTGGATCACTACCCAGAGCTCATGACCATAGGTGAGGGTTGGAACGTAGATGGATGGTAAACTGAGAGCTTCTCCTTGAGGTTCAGCTCCTTCTTCACCACGATGGTTTGGTACAAAGCCTTCATTACTGCTGACGCTGCACCAATCCTCTTGTCCATCTCTTTCTCCATTTTCCCATCACTCCTGAACAAGATTCTGAGATACTTGAACTCCTTCACTTGGGGAAGCAACCAGTGAACAGCGTTCAAAAACATATTTTTTGTCTTCAATGCACACAATTTTTCTCCTAAATGGCAGCAAAAGTTTCTAAAATAATGTATTTTTTGTGAATTTAAATAAAATAAAAATACAAATTTAATTATTTTATTAAAATTTTAAAATAGTGTAATTTTACAGTCAAATATCGACGTTATTTACAGTTTTCACTTTTTTTACATGTAAAAAAAATTTCTTACCCTGACATGTCAAATTTTTACATTTTTCCAGTGATTTTACTGCATATAATCTCATAAATAATCGCCTAAAAAATGTATCGACTAATCAATCCTTAATACCCTTTTTTTTCTTTAATTCAATTAATTTACAGTTTTGATCTGCTTTTTCATGGTTAATGTGTAAATAAATGTTTTTTTTTCAGTTATTTTGCTAAATATTATCTGTAATTAACAAAAATGTGAAAATCTGTATAATAACGGTTAAAAAACGTACAATGTTTTTATCCTTAATACATATAATTTTTCTTATAAATGGTTTAATTTTATAAATACAGTAAAATAGTCTAATTTTACAGTCAAACCTGGACGTTAATTACAGTTTTCACCATTTCTTTTCCCCACAGTTAACATGTAAATTAGGACTTTTTTCAGAGATTTTATTAGATATTACTTGTAAATAAATAAAACTTTAAAAATCTGTAAAACAACAGTTAAAAATCTAAACTTTTTCAGTCCTTAATACACATAATTTTTCTTATAAATAGCGGCAAATATCTGTAAATTAATATAATTTTTTAAAAATGAATTTAAATTCATTAAAAATGGTGGATGTTGTTTACAGTTTTCACCTGTTTTTTTTAAATTTTTTTAAAACAGTTATTACTTTTGTTCAGTGATTTAACTCAATATTTTCTGTAATTTAGCGAAACTAAAAATCAGTAAAATAAATGTTTAAAAAAATACTTTTTTCAGTCTTTATTAACTGTAATTTCTCTTTCAAATGATGTTTTTGTTTGTAAAATAAACTTGAATTTCATTCATCCGTCAGTATTTATGTTTAGTTTTTATATTTAAAAGCTCATGAATCATGAATTCTGTATTTGTTGCATCGATATTTCCTCAGTAACGCTAAAAAAAACTTGATGGTAAAAGCACATGTAGCCTTAAAAGTCCTGAAATGCTGAATGCTTCCTGAATTCAGCATCTTTATGCTAAATAAATTAAAACTACATCCACATTTAAACAAAATTAATTTCTTCTTTGAGAAGTGAAAATACTAAATTTCAGATCTGAAAAAACATAAAATTTTCAAAATCCAATCCACATATTTTACAAAACCTCCAAGAGGGGAAGAGGAAGGTTGACTAGTCGATTATTTACTGAATTATTTAATTATATAGTCTCTAAAATCCAGAAAACGCTGAAAAATGTTGATCTGTGTTTCCCAAAACCCAACGTAACGTCCTAGAAGGATGTAAACAATCACCTTGAAGGAGCTGGAGCCAGTTTTAGTTTAAAAACCTCCTAAATAAACCGTTCTTTATCGCTCTAAACCCTCCAGCTCTGTGAATAATTCTGGTTTTCCAGCGTCTACTACTTACTGAGCTGGTTGACGGCATTTCAGCATCGATTGTTTTCCTGCTGCTGCTCTTAGAAGAAGAAAAATGTGGAGGCACTGCGGTGAATCGGCTGCTCAGGTGGTTTCATAGCAGCCGGATCCATTTCTGCTCACTTCAGGGCAGAAGACGGAGCTGGAATCACTGAAAGCTTTTATTGTGAAAGAGTCAGGAAACGATGACCGACTGAGATACTCGACTCAAAGCAGCATCGATACCAGGTCCTCTAGCAGAGCGCCTCATTTTCCCTCACTGTGAAGTAGTTTTCCTTCAATTTGAACTCATCTTCGCCACTATAAACTTATTCACTCATTTTTCCTCATTTTCGATTTATTTTCCCTCATTTTCCACATTGTGAACTAATTTTTCCTTATTTCCGACTCATTTTTACTCATTTTCCACACTGTGAACTCATTTTTCCTCATTTTCCACATTGTGAACTAATTTTTCCTCATTTCCGACTCATTTTTACTCATTTTCCACACTGTGAACTCATTTTTCCTCATTTTCCACATTGTAAACTCATTTTTCCTCATTTCCGACTCATTTTTCCTCATTTTCCACATTGTAAACTCATTTTTCCTCATTTCCGACTCATTTTTACTCATTTCCGACTCATTTTTCCTCATTTTCCACATTGTAAACTCATTTTTCCTCATTTCCGACTCATTTTTCCTCATTTTCCACATTGTTAACTCATTTTTCCTCATTTCCGACTCATTTTTCCTCATTTTCCACATTGTAAACTCATTTTTCCTCATTTTCAACTCATTTTTCCTCATTTCCGACTCATTTTTCCTCATTTTCCACATTGTAAACTCATTTTTCCTCATTTCCGACTCATTTTTACTCATTTTCCACACTGTGAACTCATTTTTCCTCATTTTCCACATTGTGAACTCATTTTTCCTCATTTCCGACTCATTTTTACTCATTTTCCACACTGTGAACTCATTTTTCCTCATTTTCCCACTATGAACTAATTTTCCTCCATGTGGGCTCATTTTTCCTCACTGTAAACTTGTTTTTTCTTCACTGTGGACTCACTTTTTTTCACTGTGAACACATTTTCCCCACTGCGTACTAATTGTTTCTCACTGTTAGCTCGTTTCCCTCACTCCAGGCTCATTTTTTTCAACACTATGAACTCATTCTTCCTCACTGTGCACCATTTTGTCTTTGCTGTAGGTTAATTTTTTATCACTGTGAACTATTTTTCTGCACTTTAGGCTCACTTTCCTTCACGATGGAATCATTTTTCAACATTGTCAAGCCATTTTTCCCCATTATCATCTCATTTTCTTCACTGTTGTCTTATTTTTCCTTACTTCAGGCTCATTTTGCTTCACTGTGAATTAATTTTCCTCTCTGAACTGATTTTTCCTCACTTTAAACTCAGTTTCTCCTTACAGTGGCCTCATTTTTCTTCACTGTGGACTCGTTTTTGTCACTGTTGGCTCATTATTCATCAGTATAAGATCATTTTCCCCCATTATGAATTCATTTTCTTTACTGTGAATTCATTTTTCCTCACCATAGACACATTGTTTCCCCTTTATGAACTTGTTTTCCCCCACTGTGAACTCACTCTCCTCACTTTTAACAAATTTTTCTGCACTGTGGGATATTTTTTCCTCACAGTGAGCTAATTTTCCTCACTTCAGGCTCACTTTTCTTTACTATGGGCTCATTTCTCCCCATTATGAACTCATTTTCTTCACTGTGAATTCATTTTTCCTCACCGTCGACACATTTTCACCCACTATGAAGTCATTTATAATTTGGACTTGTTTTTCCTCATTTTTAACCCATTTTCTTCACTGTGCACCAATTTTTCTTCCCTTCCTCACTGTGAACTTGTTTTTCCCCATTCTGAACTAATTTTTCCTCATTGTTGTCTTATTTCTCCACATTGCGGGCTCGTTTTCCTCACTTTGAACTCATTTCTGCCCATTATCAGCTCATTTTCTTCACTATGGGCTCATTTTTCCTCACCATGAACAAATGTTTCCTCACTGAGAGCATTTTGTCATTTTGACCAACTGTGAAGTTCCCTAACCCATCATTTTGTCTTACTGGGAAATATTTTTTTCTCAATTTGAGCCCCTTTTCCACATGAACTCATTTTCCCTCACAGTGGCCTAATTTTTCCACTTTGTGAACCGTTTTTTTTCCATACCATGAGCTCATTTTTCATCAATTTGAACTCCCTTTTCCCCATTATGGACACACTTTTCTTCACTTTTGTCTTATTTTTCCCCATTATGAACTCATCATTCCTCACTGTTGGCTCATTTTTCATCATTGTAGGGTCATTTTGAATAACTGAACAAATTTTTCATTATCAACTCGTTTTTCCTCAATGTAGGCTCACTTTTCTTGACTGTGAACTCATTTTTCCTCAGTTTGAGTCCATTTTCCCCGTCATGAACTCATTTTCTTCACTTTCAAAACATCTTTTCTTGATCTGTTGACATCTGAGTAACAGCACGTCACATTTTTTCCAAGAAAAATACCTTTTTATTTCATTATAAATCCACATAATTGTATCTATGAAAGCATAAAATCCCCATTTTGCATGTCATCATCGTCATGGTGTTTTGTTTTTTTTCTCCTCTTTGTGGTCGTTTCGTTATATTCAAAGTAAATGGTGGGTATCAAACCATCGAAGACTGTAAGGTGTATGTCACGTACAAACACAGACACTGTCGAACGGCAAAGAGGGAAGAAGGAGGAGGAGGAAGGACGAGTTCTGCCAGCCGTCTTTTACAAACCACTTGCTCTTCTTCAGGGTTTTTATTTCACACTCCGACACAGAGAAGAAGAACCGATCCACCAAACACACTGATTATTGATCTACGTCGTCCACAGCCAGAAGATTACTGCAGGATATACGATGGAGCTGCTGGAGAAGGAAACGACGGATGGACGGACGAAGGGGGAGATGGGACGGAAACATGAGATTAAAGTGCCAGAAGAAGAAAGAGAGAGTCTGGTTTCGTTATTACTGACGGTAGAGAGGCATCTGCATATTCTCCCGGGGTTAGAATACCGAAGCTGAGATCCTTTGGCATGTGACTGGACGCTGGCTGGAGGAAACAGGAAGTGGCGCCGCCCGACAACCACGACAACATCCTGGAAAAAATAAAACGTCAAGTAATCCGTTCAGAGTAATCCAGGATTAAATCCAGCAGAACCGGAACAGAAGAAGAAGAAGAGCGTCCACAGTGATCGCTGTGGTTCCTCTGGTCCAACAGGTCCCACCCAGGAAGCTCCTGGTCCTGGTCCTGGTCCTGGTCCTGGTCCTGGTCCTGGCGGCGTCGGAGGGTCCAGGTGAGTCCACGGCTCAGATATCTGATCATCAGGATGTGAAGGTCGAACCCTGGAGGATAATAAAGACAGAAGATTTACTCATTTATGGAATAAAATGTTGGATTTTAGACTAAGCAAATTATTAGAATTTTACAGATTTTCTTGTTTAGTGAAATTACAGAAAAATATGCTTTAATATTTAACCATACAACCATAAAAAAACATTTTTGTTTTTATTGTTTTTAAATCACCTAAAATGTGTTATTTTAAGGATATTTGAAGAGAAAGAATTGGAAAATTATTTAAACATTTAAACAGTTTTTTAAAACAGATTTTTCCAGTTTTATTACATTACAGATAATAAATAGTAAAATTAAAGTAAAAAGACGCTTTAATATTTGACCAGAAAACCATAAAAAAAAATCTTTTTTGTTTCTCCTGTATTGAAAATCTGTTATTTTCTGTTTTTGTTTATTCCCTCTCATCTCTCCTCCACAACAGATCCGGATCTGAATTAAATCCTCTGAATAAATAAAAGCTGAACTGACTAAAAACTGTTTAATTTAATCCGTTGTTCACTTTTGTTTTTCTGCTTTGTCGCTCTTTTTATTTTTAGAGTGCGGATTCCTTGAACGTGTTCTTTGTTTTCTGCCTCACACTGGAGACTTCCCCCGTTTATTTACAGAAGAACAAACGGAGCTAAGATCCTCCCACAACTCCAAGAAAATCACACAACGGCCCACAGAGCTCTGCAGGGGTCTGCAGCCCGACGCTTCCACCGTCCACAACTCCGCTTTCAGCTTTTAAATGACACCAAGACGACACAAAATGACTAAAACTAGACACAAAACGAGACCAAATGACACAAACAAGACACAAAATGCCAAAAATTAAAAACAGAACGAGTCAGACAAGATACAAAACGACACGAAGAAGACACAACAAAAGATGGACGACATACTAAACTATGACGTTTTAGTGACATTTTGGACGACATACTAAACTATGACGTTTTTTCCACATTTTGGACAACATACTTTAACATTTTAGTGACATTTTGGACGACATACTAAACTATGACGTTTTAGTGACATTTTGGATGACATACTATACTATGACGTTTTAGTGACATTTTGGACGACATACTAAACTGTGACGTTTTTTCCACATTTTGGACAACATACTTTAACATTTTAGTGACATTTTGGACGACATACTAAACTATGACGTTTTTTCCACATTTTGGACGACATACTAAACTATGACGTTTTAGTGACATTTTGGACGACATACTAAACTATGACGTTTTAGTGACATTTTGGACGACATACTATACTATGACGTTTTAGTGACATTTTGGACGACATGCTAAACTATGATGTTTTTTTCCACATTTTGGACGACATACTAAACTATGACGTTTTTTCCACATTTTGGACGACATACTAAACTATGACGTTTTAGTGACATTTTGGACGACATACTAAACTATGACGTTTTTTTTCCACATTTTGGACGACATACTAAACTATGACGTTTTTTCCACATTTTGGACGACATACTAAACTATGACGTTTTTTCCACATTTTGGACGACATACTAAACTGTGACGTTTTAGTGACATTTTGGACGACATACTAAACTGTGACGTTTTAGTGACATTTTGGACGACATACTATACTATGACGTTTTAGTGACATTTTGGACGACATGCTAAACTATGACGTTTTAGTGACATTTTGGACGACATACTAAACTATGACGTTTTAGTGACATTTTGGACGACATACTATACTATGACGTTTTAGTGACATTTTGGACGACATACTAAACTATGACGTTTTTTCCACATTTTGGACGACATGCTAAACTATGACGTTTTAGTGACATTTTGGACGACATACTAAACTATGACGTTTTAGTGACATTTTGGACGACACTAAACTGTGACGTTTTAGTGACATTTTGGACGACATGCTAAACTATGACGTTTTAGTGACATTTTGGACGACATACTATACTATGACGTTTTAGTGACATTTTGGACGACATACTAAACTACGACGTTTTAGTGACATTTTGGACGACATACTAAACTACGACGTTTTAGTGACATTTTGGACGACATACTAAACTATGACGTTTTTTCCACATTTTGGACGACATACTAAACTATGACGTTTTAGTGACATTTTGGACGACATGCTAAACTATGACGTTTTTTTTCCACATTTTGGACGACATACTAAACTATGACGTTTTTTCCACATTTTGGACGACATACTAAACTATGACGTTTTAGTGACATTTTGGACGACATACTAAACTATGACGTTTTAGTGACATTTTGGATGACATACTATACTATGACGTTTTAGTGACATTTTGGACGACATACTAAACTATGACGTTTTTTCCACATTTTGGACGACATACTAAACTATGACGTTTTTTCCACATTTTGGACGACATACTAAACTATGACGTTTTAGTGACATTTTGGACGACATACTAAACTATGACGTTTTTTTTCCACATTTTGGACGACATACTAAACTATGACGTTTTTTCCACATTTTGGACGACATACTAAACTGTGACGTTTTAGTGACATTTTGGACGACATGCTAAACTATGACGTTTTTTTCCACATTTTGGACGACATACTATACTATGACGTTTTAGTGACATTTTGGACGACATACTAAACTGTGACGTTTTAGTGACATTTTGGACGACATACTATACTATGACGTTTTAGTGACATTTTGGACGACATGCTAAACTATGACGTTTTAGTGACATTTTGGACGACATACTAAACTATGACGTTTTAGTGACATTTTGGACGACATACTAAACTGTGACGTTTTAGTGACATTTTGGACGACATACTATACTATGACGTTTTTTCCACATTTTGGACGACATACTATACTATGACGTTTTAGTGACATTTTGGACGACATGCTAAACTATGATGTTTTTTTCCACATTTTGGACGACATACTAAACTATGACGTTTTTTCCACATTTTGGACGACATGCTAAACTATGACGTTTTAGTGACATTTTGGACGACATACTAAACTATGACGTTTTAGTGACATTTTGGACGACACTAAACTGTGACGTTTTAGTGACATTTTGGACGACATGCTAAACTATGACGTTTTAGTGACATTTTGGACGACATACTATACTATGACGTTTTAGTGACATTTTGGACGACATACTAAACTATGACGTTTTTTCCACATTTTGGACGACATACTAAACTATGACGTTTTTTCCACATTTTGGACGACATACTAAACTATGACGTTTTAGTGACATTTTGGACGACATACTAAACTATGACGTTTTAGTGACATTTTGGACGACATACTAAACTATGACGTTTTTTCCACATTTTGGACGACATACTAAACTATGACGTTTTAGTGACATTTTGGACGACATGCTAAACTATGACGTTTTTTTTCCACATTTTGGACGACATACTAAACTATGACGTTTTTTCCACATTTTGGACGACATACTAAACTATGACGTTTTAGTGACATTTTGGACGACATGCTAAACTATGACGTTTTAGTGACATTTTGGACGACATGCTAAACTATGACGTTTTTTCCACATTTTGGACGACATACTAAACTGTGACGTTTTAGTGACATTTTGGACGACATACTAAACTATGACGTTTTAGTGACATTTTGGACGACATGCTAAACTATGACGTTTTTTTCCACATTTTGGACGACATACTATGACGTTTTAGTGACATTTTGGACGACATACTAAACTATGACGTTTTTTCCATATTTTGGACGACATACTGTACTATGAAGTTTTAGTGACATTTTGGACGACATACTAAACTATGACGTTTTAGTGATATTTTGGATGACACTATACTATGACGTTTTCATGACATTTTGGACGACATACTAGACTATGACGTTTTCGTGACATTTTGGACGACAAACTTGACTGACATTTTAGTGACATTTTGGACGACATACTAAACTATGACGTTTCAGTGACATTTTGGACGACATACTAAACTATGACGTTTTAGTGACATTTTGGACGACATACTAAACTATGACTTTTTTCCACATTTTGGACGACATACTATAGTATGACATTTTAGTGACATTTTGGACGACATACTAAACTGTGACGTTTTAGTGACATTTTGGACAACATCCTATACTATGACGTTTTAGTGACATTTTGGACGACATGCTAAACTATGACGTTTTAGTGACATTTTGGACGACATACTAAACTATGACGTTTTAGTGACATTTTGGACGACATACTATACTATGACGTTTTAGTGACATTTTGGACGACATGCTAAACTATGATGTTTTTTTCCACATTTTGGACGACATACTAAACTATGACGTTTTTTCCACATTTCGGACGACATACTAAACTATGACGTTTTAGTGACATTTTGGACGACATACTAAACTATGATGTTTTTTTCCACATTTTGGACGACATACTAAACTATGACATTTTAGTGACATTTTGGACGACATACTAAACTATGACGTTTTAGTGATATTTTGGACGACATACTAAACTATGACGTTTTCGTGACATTTTGGACGACATACTTTACTATGACGTTTCAGTGACATTTTGGACGACATACTAAACTATGACGTTTTAGTGACATTTTGGACGACATACTATACTATGACGTTTTAGTGACATTTTGGACGACATGCTAAACTATGATGTTTTTTTCCACATTTTGGACGACATACTGAACTATGACGTTTTTTCCACATTTTGGACGACATACTATAGTATGACATTTTAGTGACATTTTGGACGACATACTAAACTGTGACGTTTTAGTGACATTTTGGACGACATCCTATACTATGACGTTTTAGTGACATTTTGGACGACATGCTAAACTATGACGTTTTAGTGACATTTTGGACGACATACTAAACTATGACGTTTTAGTGACATTTTGGACGACATACTATACTATGACGTTTTTTTCCACATTTTGGACGACATACTATAGTATGACATTTTAGTGACATTTTGGACGACATACTAAACTGTGACGTTTTAGTGACATTTTGGACGACATCCTATACTATGACGTTTTAGTGACATTTTGGACGACATGCTAAACTATGACGTTTTAGTGACATTTTGGACGACATACTAAACTATGACGTTTTAGTGACATTTTGGACGACATACTATACTATGACGTTTTAGTGACATTTTGGACGACATGCTAAACTATGATGTTTTTTTCCACATTTTGGACGACATACTGAACTATGACGTTTTTTCCACATTTTGGACGACATACTATAGTATGACATTTTAGTGACATTTTGGACGACATACTAAACTGTGACGTTTTAGTGACATTTTGGACGACATCCTATACTATGACGTTTTAGTGACATTTTGGACGACATGCTAAACTATGACGTTTTAGTGACATTTTGGACGACATACTAAACTATGACGTTTTAGTGACATTTTGGACGACATACTATACTATGACGTTTTAGTGACATTTTGGACGACATGCTAAACTATGATGTTTTTTTCCACATTTTGGACGACATACTAAACTATGACGTTTTTTCCACATTTTGGACGACATACTAAACTATGACGTTTTAGTGACATTTTGGACGACATGCTAAACTATGACGTTTTTTCCACATTTTGGACGACATACTAAACTATGACGTTTTTTCCATATTTTGGACGACATGCTAAACTATGACGTTTTAGTGACATTTTGGACGACATGCTAAACTATGACGTTTTTTCCACATTTTGGACGACATACTAAACTATGACGTTTTTTTCCACATTTTGGACGACATACTGAACTATGACGTTTTTTCCACATTTTGGACGACATACTATAGTATGACATTTCAGTGACATTTTGGACGACATACTAAACTGTGACGTTTTAGTGACATTTTGGACGACATCCTATACTATGACGTTTTAGTGACATTTTGGACGACATGCTAAACTATGACGTTTTAGTGACATTTTGGACGACATACTAAACTATGACGTTTTAGTGACATTTTGGACGACATACTATACTATGACGTTTTTTTCCACATTTTGGACGACATACTATAGTATGACATTTTAGTGACATTTTGGACGACATACTAAACTGTGACGTTTTAGTGACATTTTGGACGATATCCTATACTATGACGTTTTAGTGACATTTTGGACGACATGCTAAACTATGACGTTTTAGTGACATTTTGGACGACATACTAAACTATGACGTTTTAGTGACATTTTGGACGACATACTATACTATGACGTTTTAGTGACATTTTGGACGACATGCTAAACTATGATGTTTTTTTCCACATTTTGGACGACATACTGAACTATGACGTTTTTTCCACATTTTGGACGACATACTATAGTATGACATTTTAGTGACATTTTGGACGACATACTAAACTGTGACGTTTTAGTGACATTTTGGACGACATCCTATACTATGACGTTTTAGTGACATTTTGGACGACATGCTAAACTATGACGTTTTAGTGACATTTTGGACGACATACTAAACTATGACGTTTTAGTGACATTTTGGACGACATACTATACTATGACGTTTTAGTGACATTTTGGACGACATGCTAAACTATGATGTTTTTTTCCACATTTTGGACGACATACTAAACTATGACGTTTTTTCCACATTTTGGACGACATACTAAACTATGACGTTTTAGTGACATTTTGGACGACATGCTAAATAAACTATGACGTTTTTTCCACATTTTGGACGACATACTAAACTATGACGTTTTCGTGACATTTTGGACGACATACTAAACTATGACGTTTTTTCCACATTTTGGACGACATACTAAACTATGACGTTTTAGTGACATTTTGGACGACATACTGAACTATGACGTTTTAGTGACATTTTGGACGACATACTAAACTATGACGTTTTAGTGACATTTTGGACGACATACTGAACTATGACATTTTAGTGACATTTTGGACGACACTATACTATGACGTTTTAGTGACATTTTGGACGACACACTAAACTATGACGTTTTTTCCACATTTTGGATGACATACTTTACTATGACATTTTAGTGACATTTTGGACGACATACTAAAATGACGTTTTAGTGACATTTTGGACGACATACTTTACTATGACATTTTAGTGACATTTTGGACGACATACTAAACTATGACGTTTCAGTGACATTTTGAACGACATGCTAAACTATGACGTTTTTTCCACATTTTGGACGACATACTAAACTATGACGTTGTTTCCATATTTTGGACGACATGCTAAACTATGACGTTTTAGTGACATTTTGGACGACATGCTAAACTATGACGTTTTTTCCACATTTTGGACGACATACTAAACTGTGACGTTTTAGTGACATTTTGGACGACATACTAAACTATGACGTTTTTTTCCACATTTTGGACGACATACTAAACTATGACATTTTAGTGACATTTTGGACGACATACTAAACTATGACGTTTTAGTGATATTTTGGACGACATACTAAACTATGACGTTTTCGTGACATTTTGGACGACATACTTTACTGTGACGTTTCAGTGACATTTTGAACGACACGCTAAACTATGACGTTTTTTCCACATTTTGGACGACATGCTAAACTATGACGTTTTTTTCCACATTTTGGACGACATACTAAACTATGACGTTTTTTCCATATTTTGGACGACATGCTAAACTATGACGTTTTAGTGACATTTTGGACGACATGCTAAACTATGACGTTTTTTCCACATTTTGGACGACATACTAAACTGTGACGTTTTAGTGACATTTTGGACGACATACTAAAGTGACATTTTTTTCCACATTTTGGACGACATACTAAACTATGACATTTTAGTGACATTTTGGACGACATACTAAACTGACGTTTTAGTGATATTTTGGACGACATACTAAACTATGACGTTTTCGTGACATTTTGGACGACATACTATACTATGACGTTTTAGTGACATTTTGGACGACATGCTAAACTATGATGTTTTTTTCCACATTTTGGACGACATACTAAACTGACGTTTTCGTGACATTTTGGACGACATACTAAACTGACGTTTTCGTGACATTTTGGACGACATCCTATACTATGACGTTTTTTCCACATTTTGGATGACATACTTTACTATGACATTTTAGTGACATTTTGGACAACATACTTTACTATGACATTTTAGTGACATTTTGGACGACATACTAAACTATGACGTTTTTTCCACATTTTGGACGACATACTAAACTATGACGTTTTTTCCATATTTTGGACGACACTAAACTGTGACGTTTTTTCCACATTTTGGATGACATACTTTACTATGACATTTTAGTGACATTTTGGACAACATACTAAACTATGACGTTTTTTCCACATTTTGGACGACATACTAAACTATGACGTTTTTTCCATATTTTGGACGACACTAAACTGTGACGTTTTAGTGACATTTTGGACGACAAACTAAACTATGACGTTTTAGTGACATTTTGGACGACATACTAAACTATGACGTTTTAGTGACATTTTGGACATACTAAACTATGACGTTTTCGTGACATTTTGGACGACATACTAGACTATGACGTTTTCGTGACATTTTGGACGACAAACTAAACTTTGACGTTTTAGTGACATTTTGGACGACATACTAAACTGTGACGTTTTAGTGACATTTTGGACGACATACTAAACTGTGACGTTTTAGTGACATTTTGGACGACTGTTGGGTTTAAACCTGAAAATACACACGGTCAGCACAGGAAGGAAAGACAGTACTCACGAGCTCAAATCTTTTACTTGCAGCAAGGGGAGATAGAGACTGCACGCACTGCTGTATGCACCGCTGCTTACAGCCTTCCTTCTCCGAAGAGCCTGTATCTCCCCTGCGTCTTTTATTTAGTTTCAAACAGTCCTGTAACATGGGGCGGCATCATACGTCCGCATAAGATATGTTGAACAGAGAAAGTATCAGCTAGAGTGTCACATGCATTATCTTATCATATGGAACACGTTAACAGTTCTCCCTGTGAGTACATACAGATTTTCAGTTAGTATGTAATTCCCACGAAGTGTTTACATATACATAGAGTTCATTATTCGTACAGTTCAAAGTACACACATACACTTAGGAATACGTTTACAGTCATTCAATGATAAGTAAGTAATATTCTTCCAACAACGACATACTCAACTATGACGTTTTAGTGACATTTTGGACGACATACTAAACTATGACGTTTTTTCCACATTTTGGACAACATACTTTGCTCTGACATTTTAGTGACATTTTGGACGACATACTATGACGTTTTAGTGACATTTTGGATGACAGCTAAACTATGACGTTTTAGTGACGTTTTGGATGACATACTAAACTGAGGTTTTAGTGACATTTTGGACGACATACTAAACTATGACATTTTAGTGACATTTTCGATGACATGCTAAACTATGATGTATGTACACACATGAACACACAACAGCGGGAGCTCTAAGGTGCTGTTTATGTTTCTCTGGGATCGTCACTTTCTGTCTTTCTGTACAGATTTTGTGTCATTCTGTGTCTAATTGTGATGTCATTGTCTTTTTGTGGTCATTGTACATGATTTAGAGTCATTTTGTCGTCCTTTTGAACTGTTAATGGTGGTTTTGTGATCATCATGTGTATGTTAGTGGTGCTGTTGTGCTTTTTAATGATATCCTTGATGTAATTGTGGACCATCTCTGTGGTCGTTTTGTGTTTATTTTGTGTTTTCATGCTTTTTATGTTGTGTCATTTTGTGGTTGTTTTCTGTCATTTGTGGTCATTGTGTATCTGTGATTTTTATACATGAGTTAGTCATTTTGTCGTCCTTTTGTGCTTTTTAATGTGGTCATGTTGTGTCTATTTATGGGTAGGACGGTCTACACTATGACGTTTTGGTGATATTTTGAACGACAAAGACTATTTTTTGGCCCAAAGCTGGAATAGAACCTGCATCTCTGATACAGTCCTGTTTATGAGTCACCCTCTCTACCAGTTGAGGTACCTGGACACCTTTTTTCCACTGGTTGGACGACATACTATACTATGACGTTTTAATGACATTTTGGACGACGTACTAAACTATGAGGTTGTAGTAATATTTGCAATGACAAAGAATATTTTTTTGTTCCCAATGCTGGAATAGAACCTGCGTCTCCAATGTACTTCTGTTTAGGAGTCGCCCTCTTAACCAGTTGAGCTACCTGGACAGCTTTTTTTCAGCCCTTGGACGACATACTAAACTATGACGTTTTTTTCCATATTTTGGAGGACAAACTATGTCGAAAAAAAATGCGATTTTTGAAACATGTTGTAAAAACGTGCCATATGATGAAATAATGTAAAGAAGGCCGTGAAAAACACTCCAGAAAGGTTTTCTTTGGAAAAAAAATCATCATGAATTTTGGCGCAAAAAAACGCCTTACTATACTATGTCGAAAAAAAAATGCGATTTTTCAAACATGTTGTAAAAACGTGCCATATGATGAAATAACGCAAAGGAGGCCGTGAAAAACACTCCAGAAAGGTTTTCTTTGAAAAAAAATCATCATGAATTTTGGCGCAAAAAAACGCCTTACTATACTATGTCGAAAAAAAAATGCGATTTTTCAAACATGTTGTAAAAACGTGCCATATGATGAAATAACGCAAAGGAGGCCGTGAAAAACACTCCAGAAAGGTTTTCTTTGAAAAAAAATCATCATGAATTTTGGCGCAAAAAAACGCCTTACTATACTATGTCGAAAAAAAAATGCGATTTTTCAAACATGTTGTAAAAACGTGCCATATGATGAAATAACGCAAAGGAGGCCGTGAAAAACACTCCAGAAAGGTTTTCTTTGAAAAAAAAATCATCATGAATTTTGGCGCAAAAAAACGCCTTACTATACTATGTCGAAAAAAAAATGCGATTTTTCAAACATGTTGTAAAAACGTGCCATATGATGAAATAACGCAAAGGAGGCCGTGAAAAACACTCCAGAAAGGTTTTCTTTGGAAAAAAAATCATCATGAATTTTGGCGCAAAAAAACGCCTTACTATACTATGTCGAAAAAAAAATGCGATTTTTCAAACATGTTGTAAAAACGTGCCATATGATGAAATAATGCAAAGGAGGCCGTGAAAAACACTCCAGAAAGGTTTTCTTTGAAAAAAAATCATCATGAATTTTGGCGCAAAAAAACGCCTTACTATACTATGTCGAAAAAAAAATGCGATTTTTCAAACATGTTGTAAAAACGTGCCATATGATGAAATAACGCAAAGGAGGCCGTGAAAAACACTCCAGAAAGGTTTTCTTTGGAAAAAAAATCATCATGAATTTTGGCGCAAAAAAACGCCTTACTATACTATGTCGAAAAAAAAATGCGATTTTTCAAACATGTTGTAAAAACGTGCCATATGATGAAATAACGCAAAGGAGGCCGTGAAAAACACTCCAGAAAGGTTTTCTTTGGAAAAAAAATCATCATGAATTTTGGCGCAAAAAAACGCCTTACTATACTATGTCGAAAAAAAAATGCGATTTTTCAAACATGTTGTAAAAACGTGCCTTATGATGAAATAACGCAAAGGAGGCCGTGAAAAACACTCCAGAAAGGTTTTCTTTGAAAAAAAAATCATCATGAATTTTGGCGCAAAAAAACGCCTTACTATACTATGTCGAAAAAAAAATGCGATTTTTCAAACATGTTGTAAAAACGTGCCATATGATGAAATAATGTAAAGGAGGCCGTGAAAAACACTCCAGAAAGGTTTTCTTTGGAAAAAAAATCATCATGAATTTTGGCGCAAAAAAACGCCTTACTATACTATGTCGAAAAAAAAATGCGATTTTTCAAACATGTTGTAAAAACGTGCCATATGATGAAATAACGCAAAGGAGGCCGTGAACAACACTCCAGAAAGGTTTTCTTTGGAAAAAAAATCATCATGAATTTTGGCGCAAAAAAACGCCTTACTATACTATGTCGAAAAAAAAATGCGATTTTTCAAACATGTTGTAAAAACGTGCTATATGATGAAATAACGCAAAGGAGGCCGTGAAAAACACTCCAGAAAGGTTTTCTTTGGAAAAAAAATCATCATGAATTTTGGCGCAAAAAAACGCCTTACTATACTATGTCGAAAAAAAAATGCGATTTTTCAAACATGTTGTAAAAACGTGCCATATGATGAAATAATGTAAAGGAGGCCGTGAAAAACACTCCAGAAAGGTTTTCTTTGGAAAAAAAATCATCATGAATTTTGGCGCAAAAAAACGCCTTACTATACTATGTCGAAAAAAAATGCGATTTTTCAAACATGTTGTAAAAACGTGCCATATGATGAAATAACGCAAAGGAGGCCGTGAAAAACACTCCAGAAAGGTTTTCTTTGGAAAAAAAATCATCATGAATTTTGGCGCAAAAAAACGCCTTACTATACTATGTCGAAAAAAAAATGCGATTTTTCAAACATGTTGTAAAAACGTGCTATATGATGAAATAACGCAAAGGAGGCCGTGAAAAACACTCCAGAAAGGTTTTCTTTGAAAAAAAATCATCATGAATTTTGGCGCAAAAAAACGCCTTACTATACTATGTCGAAAAAAAAATGCGATTTTTCAAACATGTTGTAAAAACGTGCTATATGATGAAATAACGCAAAGGAGGCCGTGAAAAACACTCCAGAAAGGTTTTCTTTGAAAAAAAAATCATCATGAATTTTGGCGCAAAAAAACGCCTTACTATACTATGTCGAAAAAAAAATGCGATTTTTCAAACATGTTGTAAAAACGTGCCATATGATGAAATAATGCAAAGGAGGCCGTGAAAAACACTCCAGAAAGGTTTTCTTTGGAAAAAAAATCATCATGAATTTTGGCGCAAAAAAACGCCTTACTATACTATGTCGAAAAAAAAATGCGATTTTTCAAACATGTTGTAAAAACGTGCTTTATGATGAAATAACGCAAAGGAGGCCGTAAAAAACACTCCAGAAAGGTTTTCTTTGAAAAAAAAATCATCATGAATTTTGGCGCAAAAAAACGCCTTACTATACTATGTCGAAAAAAAAATGCGATTTTTCAAACATGTTGTAAAAACGTGCCATATGATGAAATAATGTAAAGGAGGCCGTGAAAAACACTCCAGAAAGGTTTTCTTTGGAAAAAAAATCATCATGAATTTTGGCGCAAAAAAACGCCTTACTATACTATGTCGAAAAAAAATGCGATTTTTCAAACATGTTGTAAAAACGTGCCATATGATGAAATAATGCAAAGGAGGCCGTGAAAAACACTCCAGAAAGGTTTTCTTTGGAAAAAAAATCATCATGAATTTTGGCGCAAAAAAACGCCTTACTATACTATGTCGAAAAAAAAATGCGATTTTTCAAACATGTTGTAAAAACGTGCCATATGATGAAATAACGCAAAGGAGGCCGTGAAAAACACTCCAGAAAGGTTTTCTTTGGAAAAAAAATCATCATGAATTTTGGCGCAAAAAAACGCCTTACTATACTATGTCGAAAAAAAATGCGATTTTTCAAACATGTTGTAAAAACGTGCTATATGATGAAATAATGCAAAGGAGGCCGTGAAAAACACTCCAGAAAGGTTTTCTTTGAAAAAAAAATCATCATGAATTTTGGCGCAAAAAAACGCCTTACTATACTATGTCGAAAAAAAATGCGATTTTTCAAACATGTTGTAAAAACGTGCCATATGATGAAATAACGCAAAGGAGGCCGTGAAAAACACTCCAGAAAGGTTTTCTTTGGAAAAAAAATCATCATGAATTTTGGCGCAAAAAAACGCCTTACTATACTATGTCGAAAAAAAATGCGATTTTTCAAACATGTTGTAAAAACGTGCCATATGATGAAATAACGCAAAGGAGGCCGTGAAAAACACTCCAGAAAGGTTTTCTTTGGAAAAAAAATCATCATGAATTTTGGCGCAAAAAAACGCCTTACTATACTATGTCGAAAAAAAATGCGATTTTTCAAACATGTTGTAAAAACGTGCCATATGATGAAATAACGCAAAGGAGGCCGTGAAAAACACTCCAGAAAGGTTTTCTTTGAAAAAAAATCATCATGAATTTTGGCGCAAAAAAACGCCTTACTATACTATGTCGAAAAAAAAATGCGATTTTTCAAACATGTTGTAAAAACGTGCCATATGATGAAATAATGCAAAGGAGGCCGTGAAAAACACTCCAGAAAGGTTTTCTTTGGAAAAAAAATCATCATGAATTTTGGCGCAAAAAAACGCCTTACTATACTATGTCGAAAAAAAAATGCGATTTTTCAAACATGTTGTAAAAACGTGCTATATGATGAAATAACGCAAAGGAGGCCGTGAAAAACACTCCAGAAAGGTTTTCTTTGAAAAAAAAATCATCATGAATTTTGGCGCAAAAAAACGCCTTACTATACTATGTCGAAAAAAAATGCGATTTTTCAAACATGTTGTAAAAACGTGCCATATGATGAAATAATGCAAAGGAGGCCGTGAAAAACACTCCAGAAAGGTTTTCTTTGGAAAAAAAATCATCATGAATTTTGGCGCAAAAAAACGCCTTACTATACTATGTCGAAAAAAAAATGCGATTTTTCAAACATGTTGTAAAAACGTGCTATATGATGAAATAACGCAAAGGAGGCCGTGAAAAACACTCCAGAAAGGTTTTCTTTGAAAAAAAATCATCATGAATTTTGGCGCAAAAAAACGCCTTACTATACTATGTCGAAAAAAAATGCGATTTTTCAAACATGTTGTAAAAACGTGCCATATGATGAAATAATGCAAAGGAGGCCGTGAAAAACACTCCAGAAAGGTTTTCTTTGAAAAAAAATCATCATGAATTTTGGCGCAAAAAAACGCCTTACTATACTATGTCGAAAAAAAATGCGATTTTTCAAACATGTTGTAAAAACGTGCCATATGATGAAATAACGCAAAGGAGACCGTGAAAAACACTCCAGAAAGGTTTTCTTTGAAAAAAAATCATCATGAATTTTGGCGCAAAAAAACGCCTTACTATACTATGTCGAAAAAAAATGCGATTTTTCAAACATGTTGTAAAAACGTGCCATATGATGAAATAATGCAAAGGAGGCCGTGAAAAACACTCCAGAAAGGTTTTCTTTGAAAAAAAATCATCATGAATTTTGGCGCAAAAAAACGCCTTACTATACTATGTCGAAAAAAAATGCGATTTTTCAAACATGTTGTAAAAACGTGCCATATGATGAAATAACGCAAAGGAGGCCGTGAAAAACACTCCAGAAAGGTTTTCTTTGAAAAAAAATCATCATGAATTTTGGCGCAAAAAAACGCCTTACTATACTATGTCGAAAAAAAATGCGATTTTTCAAACATGTTGTAAAAACGTGCTATATGATGAAATAACGCAAAGGAGGCCGTGAAAAACACTCCAGAAAGGTTTTCTTTGAAAAAAAATCATCATGAATTTTGGCGCAAAAAAACGCCTTACTATACTATGTCGAAAAAAAAATGCGATTTTTCAAACATGTTGTAAAAACGTGCCATATGATGAAATAATGTAAAGGAGGCCGTGAAAAACACTCCAGAAAGGTTTTCTTTGGAAAAAAAATCATCATGAATTTTGGCGCAAAAAAACGCCTTACTATACTATGTCGAAAAAAAAATGCGATTTTTCAAACATGTTGTAAAAACGTGCTATATGATGAAATAACGCAAAGGAGGCCGTGAAAAACACTCCAGAAAGGTTTTCTTTGAAAAAAAATCATCATGAATTTTGGCGCAAAAAAACGCCTTACTATACTATGTCGAAAAAAAATGCGATTTTTCAAACATGTTGTAAAAACGTGCCATATGATGAAATAATGTAAAGGAGGCCGTGAAAAACACTCCAGAAAGGTTTTCTTTGGAAAAAAAATCATCATGAATTTTGGCGCAAAAAAACGCCTTACTATACTATGTCGAAAAAAAAATGCGATTTTTCAAACATGTTGTAAAAACGTGCTATATGATGAAATAACGCAAAGGAGGCCGTGAAAAACACTCCAGAAAGGTTTTCTTTGAAAAAAAATCATCATGAATTTTGGCGCAAAAAAACGCCTTACTATACTATGTCGAAAAAAAATGCGATTTTTCAAACATGTTGTAAAAACGTGCCATATGATGAAATAATGCAAAGGAGGCCGTGAAAAACACTCCAGAAAGGTTTTCTTTGGAAAAAAAATCATCATGAATTTTGGCGCAAAAAAACGCCTTACTATACTATGTCGAAAAAAAATGCGATTTTTCAAACATGTTGTAAAAACGTGCCATATGATGAAATAACGCAAAGGAGGCCGTGAAAAACACTCCAGAAAGGTTTTCTTTGAAAAAAAATCATCATGAATTTTGGCGCAAAAAAACGCCTTACTATACTATGTCGAAAAAAAAATGCGATTTTTCAAACATGTTGTAAAAACGTGCCATATGATGAAATAACGCAAAGGAGGCCGTGAAAAACACTCCAGAAAGGTTTTCTTTGAAAAAAAATCATCATGAATTTTGGCGCAAAAAAACGCCTTACTATACTATGTCGAAAAAAAATGCGATTTTTCAAACATGTTGTAAAAACGTGCCATATGATGAAATAATGCAAAGGAGGCCGTGAAAAACACTCCAGAAAGGTTTTCTTTGAAAAAAAATCATCATGAATTTTGGCGCAAAAAAACGCCTTACTATACTATGTCGAAAAAAAATGCGATTTTTCAAACATGTTGTAAAAACGTGCTATATGATGAAATAACGCAAAGGAGGCCGTGAAAAACACTCCAGAAAGGTTTTCTTTGAAAAAAAATCATCATGAATTTTGGCGCAAAAAAACGCCTTACTATACTATGTCGAAAAAAAATGCGATTTTTCAAACATGTTGTAAAAACGTGCCATATGATGAAATAATGCAAAGGAGGCCGTGAAAAACACTCCAGAAAGGTTTTCTTTGGAAAAAAAATCATCATGAATTTTGGCGCAAAAAAACGCCTTACTATACTATGTCGAAAAAAAAATGCGATTTTTCAAACATGTTGTAAAAACGTGCCATATGATGAAATAACGCAAAGGAGGCCGTGAAAAACACTCCAGAAAGGTTTTCTTTGAAAAAAAAATCATCATGAATTTTGGCGCAAAAAAACGCCTTACTATACTATGTCGAAAAAAAAATGCGATTTTTCAAACATGTTGTAAAAACGTGCTATATGATGAAATAACGCAAAGGAGGCCGTGAAAAACACTCCAGAAAGGTTTTCTTTGAAAAAAAATCATCATGAATTTTGGCGCAAAAAAACGCCTTACTATACTATGTCGAAAAAAAATGCGATTTTTCAAACATGTTGTAAAAACGTGCCATATGATGAAATAATGTAAAGGAGGCCGTGAAAAACACTCCAGAAAGGTTTTCTTTGAAAAAAAAATCATCATGAATTTTGGCGCAAAAAAACGCCTTACTATACTATGTCGAAAAAAAAATGCGATTTTTCAAACATGTTGTAAAAACGTGCCATATGATGAAATAACGCAAAGGAGGCCGTAAAAAACACTCCAGAAAGGTTTTCTTTGAAAAAAAATCATCATGAATTTTGGCGCAAAAAAACGCCTTACTATACTATGTCGAAAAAAAAATGCGATTTTTCAAACATGTTGTAAAAACGTGCCATATGATGAAATAATGCAAAGGAGGCCGTGAAAAACACTCCAGAAAGGTTTTCTTTGGAAAAAAAATCATCATGAATTTTGGCGCAAAAAAACGCCTTACTATACTATGTCGAAAAAAAAAATGCGATTTTTCAAACATGTTGTAAAAACGTGCTATATGATGAAATAACGCAAAGGAGGCCGTAAAAAACACTCCAGAAAGGTTTTCTTTGAAAAAAAATCATCATGAATTTTGGCGCAAAAAAACGCCTTACTATACTATGTCGAAAAAAAATGCGATTTTTCAAACATGTTGTAAAAACGTGCCATATGATGAAATAATGCAAAGGAGGCCGTGAAAAACACTCCAGAAAGGTTTTCTTTGAAAAAAAATCATCATGAATTTTGGCGCAAAAAAACGGCTTACTATACTATGTCGAAAAAAAATGCGATTTTTCAAACATGTTGTAAAAACGTGTCATATGATGAAACAATGCAGGCCGTGAAAAACACTTCAGAAACATTGTGGACGACATACTAAACTATAAAATTTTTTCCATAATTTGGACGACATACTAAACTATGAGGTTTTAATAGCATTCTGAATGACAAGCAACATCTTTTTACTCTTTTTGTTCCCAAAGCTGGAATCAATCCTGGTTCTGCAATGTAGTTCTGTTTAGGAGTCACCCTCTTAACCAGTTGAGCTACCTGGACAGCTTTTTTTCAGCTCTTGGACGACATAATAAACTATGACGTTTTTGTCATATTTTGGACGACATACTAAACGATGACTTTTTTCCCCACATTGTTACATACATGACCTAAATATGTATCACGCGGCAGGAATTAATGGGACTCAGACAAACCCCACAATTTAATCATTTGTTCTTTGTATGATTTCCAACTGATAAATCATCGTCAATTTGTAGTTCGATCGCAATCATGTGATCGTCTGCAGGTAACTGACACAGAGTTCACTTGTCATGGTTACAGCCACGCCGTG
Organism: Amphiprion clarkii; assembly: GCA_027123335.1. Lineage (NCBI taxonomy): Eukaryota > Metazoa > Chordata > Actinopteri > Pomacentridae > Amphiprion > Amphiprion clarkii. The sequence goes on from CM049575.1 coordinate 36,437,073, forward strand.
CTGGCTGCTATATCTGGCAATGGGAAATCCTCAAGAATGCCGCCGATACAGACTATAAGCTGCATCACTGTGAAAATTTAATAATGTGGTCCTTGTGTCATTTCTGACCTTCCGTGACACAAAATGAAAAAAACAACACAAGATGACACAAATGAGACACAAAACAACAAAAATTAAACACAAGCCAACACAAACAATAAACATAAAGAAAAGACACGATGGAAGAAAAAGTATCAGAAAAAAACAACCAAGATGTGGAGAAGAGAAGAAGAATAAAGACTGTAGACAGGAAGTGGTGGAGGAGAAGGAGGAAGTGACATAATAACATGTTTCTGAGGTTTATTGAGTGTCTGTCGGTGTCTCCAGCTCTAACTCTAACCTCCAGTTGTGTGTCTGTCGGTGTGTAGACTCACCTCCTTCCAGCTTCGACTCCCTCCAGCTCTGTGAAGCTCAATGTAGGAATCTGAAAACACACAGAGGAGACCAGAGTTCAAACATCTGAGAGCAAAAATACACCGACTGAGTGACCGACAGAAGGAAAAAGACACAAAAATGAGGCCAAAAAGGAAACAAAATGGTCTAAATCACACAAAATGACAAAAATGAGACACAAAATGACAATAAATGAGAGACAACTACACAAACAAGATACAAAAGAAAGAATGGGACACAAAAAACACAAACAAGACATAAAATGACATGAATAAGACACAATGGCCCAAGTGAAACACAATATGAGAGAAAATGAGAGAAAGTGAGACAAAATGATAGAAAATTAGACAAACTGAAAGAAACAAGAGAAAATTAGACACAATGAGAGAAATGACACACAAAATGAGAGAAATGAGACTCTAAATGATGAAAAGGAGACAGAAAATTACAAAAATAAGAACCCAAGAGCTCTCTAATGATGTTCTGGACACCAACTGGGACCAAGAGGTTCTGAAGAAAAGCTGAAACCTTCAGTTCAAGAACGTTCTGCCTGAAGAACCACAACAGTTCTGACAATCAAGAAGAAAAACTGAACTCTGAAGAAACACAAAACTACAAGCTCATATTCTACTGGATCTATGACTCCATTAATGAACTGATATTCTACTGTGTCTATTTCTACATTAATTAACTGACATTCTACTGCTTCTATTTCTATATTAATTAACTGACATTCTACTGTGTCTATTTCTACATTAATGAACCGACATTCTACTGCTTCTATTTCTCCATTAATGAACCGACATTCTACTGCTTCTATTTCTACATTAATGAACTGACATTCTACTGCTTCTATTTCTATATTAATTAACTGACATTCTACTGTGTCTATTTCTACATTAATGAACCGACATTCTACTGCTTCTATTTCTCCATTAATGAACCGACATTCTACTGCTTCTATTTCTATATTAATTAACTGACATTCTACTGTGTCTATTTCTACATTAATGAACTGACATTCTACTGCATCTATTTCTCCATTAATGAACTGACATTCTACTGTGTCTATTTCTACATTAATGAACTGACATTCTACTGCATCTATTTCTCCATTAATGAACTGACATTCTACTGCTTCTATTTCTATATTAATTAACTGACATTCTACTGCTTCTATTTCTACATTAATGAACTGACATTCTACTGCATCTATTTCTCCATTAATGAACCGACATTCTACTGCTTCTATTTCTACATTAATGAACCGTGAACCAGCTGCTGGTGTTTCTACAGTAAATATTTTCTGTCAGTGGGTAAATCGCAGCTCCAGCTTTCTATTTCCAGCCTCTTCTTCCTCCTCCTCCTCCTCCTCCTCCTTTATCCCTCCATCTCTCCTCGTCAATAACCGTCTCGGTGACTCATCTGTTCTTCTGCCGTTTGTTCGCTCTTCTCTCCTTCCTCTAAATAAACCGTAATCCGTCCTTCTGTCTGCCTGTCTTGGTAAATCTGTCCGTCTGTCCTCGTCTCTGTCTCCTCAGATGGAGATTAAAAGCAGCCTTTGTTTTATTGTTTTATTTGAGCTTCAGCAAAGCAACCGGCGACGTTAAATCAGCTGCAGAAATAGACGCTCTGCTAACGCAAGCTGCTGATTTACCAGGAGGAAACTTTAAATTAGCTTCTGAAGTGGAGATTTAACGCCTCGGTTTAGCAGCAGACAGCGATTATGAAGCTGTTTCCAGGTCAAATGAAGAATTAGCTGCAGTTGGTGAACATTCAAGGATTTACCAACTTCTCAGGTGCAGAAAACACCTCAGATCACCTGGAAAAAGTCCTCTGCTCTGTTTCACTCTCCACAAAACTAAAACAACACAACGTGATGAAAACAAGGCCCCAAATGACATGAATGACACAACATGACAGACACAAAACAACAAAACGAGAGAAAATGACAAAAAACACAAAACAACAAGAGACAGACATAAATGACACAAAAGAAACACATAAGAGAAATAAGACAACAAAAATTAGACACAATATGATGAAAATGACACACAAAAGAAACACAAAACAACAAAAACTAGACACTAAACAAGAGACTAAAAAAACAAACGCAGCAAAACAAAATGACACAAGCGAGACACAAAACAACAAAAATGTGACACAACAAGAACAAGACACAAAATGACAAATGATTCACAAACAACAAACTCAAGACACTAAACAACACAAAACAACAAAGCAAGAGATGAAAAAAACAAACAACACAAAATGACAAAAATTAGGCACAAAATGACAAAACTGAGGCACAAAATGACGCAAATGAGATACAAAATGACACAAACTAGACATAAAATAGCAAAAATTTGACAAAACTGGACAAAAAGACATAAAATGACACAAAACAGGAACAAAACTAGAAAATTAAACACAGAAGAAACACAAACGAGACACAAAATGACAAAAACCCCCACAAAACAACATTAAATAGACATAAAATAGAAAAGTTAGACACAAAAGGCGTCACATTTTGGTCGTTTTATGTCTTTATGCGGCCGTTTCATGGAACATTTCAGTAGCTTAGTGTGTTTTTGTGTCACATTTTGGTCATTTTATATAATTTTGGTTTTGTTTTGCAGCATATTACACCAGACTTGATACGTTCACAGACCAAATTAGTTTTACATCCACTCCAGGTGTCACTATCTAAAGACTAAATCTGCTGTTGGTTCATTTTCTCAGATAATGAAGCTTAGATTAAGGCAAATCTGTTAAAAAAACCCTAAATCTGACTTTTTGTGGATCCTCTGTATACAGAATTTAGCACCGATGCTGAGCTTTAATCATATAGTAAAGACAGTGATTATAAAGAGCGACTCTGACAGAGCGCATCCTCTCCCTGTAAAGCTCACATACAGACATCTTCCTGGTTTCAAATCTTTGTTTTCCCTCGCTTCGCTGCGTCGCAGCTCCCAGTGGGACGACACGAGTGTGAATGCATGAAAGTGAACAGTGGTATCCTTGTATTTTCCCTGGATACATGAGGGTAAAAATAAAAGCCTGAGAATTCGCTGCAGCGCCGGCAGCGACCACCGGGGGTCACTGTGGCTCCACGCTGCCGTCCTGCTGCTGGGGAAAATAAAAGCGGAGTGAACGACGACTCCCTGCCGTGATATCTGCTCCCCACCTCCCTGTTTGTGGTAATCGTGGCTGGGATGGTGGGATGGCGATAGAGCTGGCCGCTAATATCTGCATCATCAGCTTCTTTTTCAGCTGCACGTTGAAACGTCTGCAGAGGCTCCAGGTCTTAATAACACGAAGAACTACGCTGACAGCAAACCGGACTCCGTCTCTTTCTGCTTGTTAAGATGGTTCACCTCTTGTTTCACCTCTTATCCACCGTCCATCGGCTCTTCAAAACTGAAGAAGCCTCCTTGATAAGAGGTGAAATGTTTTAAAGAGAAGTCCGGTTTCTTTATACTCCATCTTGACACTGCATCTCCTAATCTAAAAAGCTTTTCTTGGCATCTACATCGTTTGATTTTAAAGCAGAAAACAAGGCAGACAACTACACAATTTGGACCTAAAATGTTTGACTGAATGTCCAAAACGCCGTAAATCAGAACTCTGGTGAAAATCTAAACAAATCCATTCCGTGCATCACGATATCGATCAGTTCTTTGGAAAAGTCGTGAATAGCAACGACTTTCATGCATGTATGAATCATTTTACAAGAAGATAACAGAATATATTGCACTGTTTTTACAACTTGATCACTGTTGGGAGCCTAAATGAAGGGCAAAAAGTTAGTGAATGTAGTACAATCCAAGGTTGCGTCCAACCGGAGAATGGAAATAAAGCCGTCTCATAGTGCTGCATGACGACGTATTCATCCGCTCCGTTTGCAAACTAGTTCCATGTAACCAGCTCCAATGTAACAACGAAACGCTGTAGGTCGAGAACGTCGTAAATAGAGGACCCCCTGTAATTATGAGGCATTCAAGGCTGGGTTATTAAGGTGGAAGATGTAAAATTTCCACATTAAAATGTCAAAAAAAACCCAGAAAAATGTTGGATATTTAATTGATTAGCATTCTTGCAGTATCCTAAACATTTCCAACATTGTTCAGAACAACAGAAATCCACAATCTCATTCAGACGCCCTCAGACAACTGAATAAACACATAATGATACATTAGAGACTTAAACTGTATATAAAAGATGGAAGATTGGCTTGTGGATTTACTGTTTTGAAGTTTTAAACTTGGAATTCGGCCATTGTTTTGTCCATCCATCCATTATCTATACACCGCTTAATCCTCACTAGGGTCGCGGGGGGGGTGGAGCCTATCCCAGCTGACTCGGGCGAAGGCAGGGGACACCCTAGACAGGTCGCCAGTCTGTCGCAGGGCTACATATAGAGACAAACAATCACTCTCACATTCACACCTACGGGCAATTTAGAATAATCAATTAACCTCAGCATATTTTTGGACTGTGGGAGGAAGCCGGAGTACCCGGAGAAAACCCACGCATGCACAGGGAGAACATGCAAACTCCATGCAGAAAGGTCCCAGGTCCGAGCCGGGACGTGAACCAGGGACCTTCTCGCTGCAAGGCGAAAGTGCTAACCACTATACCACTGTACAGCCCGCCATTGTTTTGTTGATTTTTTAAATTATTTTCCATTCTATTTTCCCCTAAATAGGAGCATGACTTACTTAATAAACATCACTGTGTTGAAAAATACTTAAAACTAGCCAACAAGTCCATAAACTCGGAAGGAAAATGTTTACTGAGGCAACAAGTTGGCTCATTTTCTCATAGATTTTAATGCAACTGGGCTGAGATTAAAGTCGCCCCCTGCTGGCCAGTAGAAAAACTGCAGGTTTAAGGCACTTCTAGGATTAAAACATTTTTTAGACCCGACTGTTCATCTTTAGTGTACCGCCTAAGATCAGGAAAAGCAGCGGAAACAAGAGGACAAAGACATAGATGAGCTAGCTAGCTAGCTAATCTGTTGTTCGCATTGATCACTTGCATTGAATCACGATTATTTTAGGTTGATTGTTTTGACCGAAAGTGCCGTATAACGCAAGCCAAAGTAACTGCATCAGTAGCCGACTTCTCTAATGGCAAGTTAGCAGTTAGCATTAGCTGTTTCATTAGAATGAAATTACATAACATGACTGAGCTTTCATGCATTAAATCAATCACTTCAGGTTGATTTTTAGACAACTTTGATGATTTCGGCTTAACCTACCTAACAACGTCCTCAAACTACAAAAATCTTGTCTTGGCATCTATATCATTTCATTTTAAAGCAGAATACAAGGCAGATAACTACAGTTTTGACTTAAAATGTACATACATTTACATGAAGTTGCACGTTTATATGTACTTTTTGCAGCACTTTAATCCTATAAATTATCACGTATATTTTCAGTCGTGCAATATCCAGAAGTACATCAGCTACGCTCCTCTTTCTGCAGTTTTCACAGATTCTCCTTATACATACTATATTTACGTAGTATTTGTAAATTATATGTTTGTAGAAATGAAAGGAAAACCCAACTTAAAGTACACTAGCAATACGTTGAGTCACCAGAATAGCTTCAGTGCAGCTTTGAACTGATTTTCCAAGTTTTTAAACCTAACTTAGGGACGGAAACTATTCGTCTAAAAGATATTCAATGGTTAAGGAGAGTGTTGTCTAACATATCTGTCCAAAATCTACATTAAGTGTCTAATTCATGTCATTTTTTACCATTTACTGACCATTTCTGCCCTGAACATGGAGGTATTGTCATCCTGGTAGAGGTAACGATCATTCAACACAACTTTGCATGGATCTGCATTGATTTTTCCTTTTTAACAGGATGAGTGGACCCAAACCAGACCGCTTAAATAGATCCACCGAACCAGAAAAGATGCCAGAGTTTGAGACAACTGCTTGAAGTGGATGAGTGGAAATTTGCCGACACGGGGCTGGAATTTTTAATCATGAAAGTGTTGTGAAAGCAAAATAAAAAAGCGGTTTGCATGTGCAGCAGGAGTGCATGCGGCGCGATGCATTTTGTGGCAAAAACAGCCGCTCGGTTGATTGGGGCCGGAGAGAGGAAGCAGGTGCGTGGAGATTACTTCTGTTTGTGTGATGGATATTAAACCCACAACAAATGGCCTCAGGGCGGCTGAGATTACTTCCACCAGAAAAAAACGGAGGTGTGTGTGATGAAATGTGTGTTTTTTAGGCGGGAAGTGTGTTATTACAAGCAGTAGAGGAGGGACGATGCCACGGTTAGATGAAAGAGGAAGCAATAGTATGGAGGGATGATGAATGGACGGACGGACGGAGGACGGGACGACCAGAAGGGGAAGAAGAAGAAGATGGAGTCGAAAGACACGAGAGAATAGATCATAAATGTTTAATGGAAGAGGAAGGAGAGGACTGAAAGGAGAGAAAGAGGTGGAAAATGAAGGAGATATTTTGCTCCTGGTCATCAAAGAAATTGGAGTCGTAATATAACAGCGAGATGTTTCTACGTTCCCAGGAGTGTCTGTTTGCTCTGCTGCATTATGGGTTCGCCTCCGAGTCTGTTTTTTCTCTTTTTTTTTATAGTGAAATGTGTTTACGAAGCCAAATTTAAACCACTGAAGTTCTTGGCAGATGGATTCAGACGCCGGGAAGCATCTTGTAATTTGGGAAACGATAATACTTTTATCCATTTACGCTGACTAGCCGCAGTATTCCCTCCAAAGCAGGTCGGATCTGTTGAGGTTTGGACTCTACAGACTTCTGGAGGTCTCTGGTGGACTTCCGCGATAAATCCTCTAAATCCCTGAAGTTGGGATGTGAAGACTTAATTACTGGACTTAATTTTAATTCACGTCCCTCCAGTCCTCAATCGGTTTGAGATCTGCTGACATTGGAGGCCGATTAAGCATCACGAAAGCTAATGAGCTATCACAGCAGATCAGATCAAGGCTAGAGGCCTCAATAAGTTTACTCAGTTTCCTTGTTTATCCAATGTTTTTTATGTCTCTTTCTAATATTTCTTCTGCAAAACTGATTACAGTCAATTAACCAGAGCACTTAGCTACCTTAAAAGTTCAAAAACAAGTCAAAAAGGAGCCATTAATCATCCAACTAATGTTAACATGAAGCAAACTAAGTCAAGGAATACTTACAGATGTCAAATCTCACAGCTTTAGCAACAGAAACTGCCACTAACGTCAGTCAAGCACTAATTAAAAAGGCAAACTGGAGCATTATACTTCGTATACCTTTAAAATATGACCACTAGGGGGAGTTTGAGTCCAATAAATTATAGCTAGAATTGGCAAAATCCAGTGTTTCTGTCTTCACCTGTCAGTATTTTGGCTAATCTGTGAATATCTGATATGCCTTTGAGTACCAAACATAAATATGTTTTCTTAATAACTCCACTCTGTTGCTAATGGATGGGAAAATTGAAACTGGCAGGATGAACTTGTATTTTTCAACTACTATGTCCCTTAACTTCAATGCACTTGGTCAACCGATATTCAAGTTTCTGTTTGTGGAGGAAGGAAACATCTGTAGCCTGGAGATACTCCTCAACAGCATGCACGACCTTTTCACCGCTCAGATTTTCTGGTATTTCAAAAAGTTCTTGTCCTCAACACAAAACGTCACAGGAGAAAGATTCTTTTTGCATTACTTTTCAACATAATCTCCTCTAGCTTTACTCCTCAACAGCATGGACGAGCTTTTCATCACTCTGAAAATGACGACCATGAAGGTAAGATTATAGGGTACTTCAATAAGTTCTTGGCCTTACCTCAAAAAGTCACAGGAGAAAGATTGTTCATGCATTATTTTTCAACATGGTGTCCCATTCAAGCTGCTTGCAGCTTTAATTAGGGTCCGCAAACAACATAGTGATGCGAAGAACCTATCGGAATGCAAGGAATTATTATCAGCCTGAAGAAACGCATTTTTGATGGCCTAAACATACTCAAAAACGTTTGAAAATTGGCACACACATCAGGACCGGTGAAAAGTTTGATATTTTAGGGAAACTTTGTCACACATGTGTGCCAAAATGGCTCAATAGCGCCCCCTGGAACATTGTGAAAATTCAGCCCCTGGACAGCATTTCACCTACAGCTACGAAATTCAGTACACATATGTAACTCATCAGGACGCACAAAAAAGCCTCCTGCATCATTACCCAAAACCCAACAGGAAGTCGGCCATTTTCAATTATAATTTATATTTTGGACAACTTTGTGTCATTTTTGGACATTTTTAAAAATCTGTAAACTCAAACAGACGAACCCAGAGAGAGCTGAAATTCGTCCAGGACATACACCAGGCATGGGTGATCAAAAGTTATCAAATGCTAAACAAAATTCTGGGGGCGTAGAAATAGCGAACAGCAGAATGCGGCCATTTTGGATGTTTCACCATCACACAGGAAGTGTCGTCTAATTCGCCTGTACATGCTCCAATCTGCCTCAATTTTTACGTGTGATTGGAGTTCAGCACTCATCACATCCATAGGCCGATATGCATTCACAACCATAGCACCACCTGGCGGCCATTGTGGATGTCTCACCATGAAACAGGAAGTGCTGTATAACTAGCCTGTACATGCTCCAGCCTGCCTGAAACTTTACATGATCACAATCCATCCATAGTCACATTCATAGGCCCATCTCAGTTGTAGCACCAGCTTGTGGACATGAGTGGGATACCCGAGCCACAAGGATGCGAGGAGCCCGTCAAGCTGCTTGCAGCTTTCATTTTGTGTTGTTTGTGTACCTTCGTATATGTGGTATTACCATCTGACTGCCATGCGTACATTTCCTACTGCTTTAAAACATGATTTTTACTTTCTAGATGAAACTTCTGCATCACAAAAAGGCATCCAAAAGTCAGCTCAGAGAAACTGCGCATAAATATGGCTTTAAAAAAACAAGTAAACTCCTGGAAAATACGTGAACCAGGTCAAGGCAGAACCACACGATAAATAAAAGATAATCCTCCGTCATGTTCCTGCCACTTCTCTTGTTGGAAAAAGCCAAACAGGAACCACCGGCGTCACAACTCGCTCGGTAAAGATGCTCACCTTGACGGCGTTCGTGTCGATCTACACGGCGCCGATATTACAATTCACACAGAGATAAAAAGAAGAGAAACAGCTCGTAAACTGTGTGAAGGAGAGGCAATCCTCCGGAGCTTTGAAGGATATGTCGAGATAGGGAATACATATCAATTTGGGAGTGAAATTGGGAGCAGAATATCACAAGATGAAGAGAAAAAGGGTCGCGATGAAGGATGACAGACGAACAAAACGACCTTCAACTCGGAGAAGAGAAAGAAAAGGAAGCGGCAACAACAAAACAACTCATTAAAATCAAACAAACGACTACAGGGAGACACGACTTGTTTGTACTGAGAGGGAGAGACGACTCCAAGCGAAGGAGGGAGGGCGTTTGCTCGAGGTGGAAAGCAATAAAGCGCTTCGTTTTCGTCGTCAAATAAACGTTCGGAAACCCCCTCGAAAATAAAGAGAAAGTGTGCAGAAGCCAGCCGAGGTTGTGGCGTAATAGACTGGTGCTCACGAGGCTGCAGGTAATAAAACCAGAAATATATATTTATACTGGGAACAGATGAACGACTGCAGCGCTCCGCCGAGGTTTTTCCTCAGGCTGGTTGAAAGTTTAAGTCTAGTTTTGGCTGATTTATCTCACACCGTCAGCTGATTACGTTATTATTTGGGGAAACAGCTAATTTAGCTTCCTTATGCATATAATTAAGCGTATGACATGCAAATATTGTAATATGATGTGGTAAACGTCTGGAAAAGTGCAAGAAATACAGTGTAGTGATTCAGTTTGCGCCTTAAAAGTGTTTATTAATTTGTTTATCATTATTATGATTATTATTTGGAGAGAAAATTTTCATTTCTTATTAATTCTTATTAATTCTCAAATCTGCAGCCACTGTGTTGGTTTGTAAACTGCCATTTTGAAGCTTTTAATTTGAAATTTAGACGTAGATGCGACTAAAAAAAAAGCCAGGGCACCATAATAAGGCAGCCTTTCCCTAAAATATAAACTGCTTTATCATTCATTTTCCTTAAAATAGATCAATAATTTGCTAAACTAGCATGATGCTGCAATAAAGGAGACTTAAAAGTAGCAATTGAGACCATATATACGTTTTTGGAAAATGATTACTAAGTAAGAAACGGGCTCATTTTCTAATAGACGTCAACATAAATCTGGTTTCTTTCAGCAGCCAGAAGTGTCGCCCCCTGCTGGCTGTTAGAAAAAATGCAATTTTACATCTATCTTTAACAATCACTATTAAAAATATAACACTTTTTAAGAGTTTTTACCTGTAATTTTTCAACAATTGTAGACATTTTCCCTGTTTTTGCTAAATTAGAAATAGAAAAAGAAGTAACAGAAATTAGAAATATTAGCAATAAAAACTATTAAAAACTGTATTTTTATCAATGATAATTTGTTTATTTACATGATTTGAATGTAAAGTTAGAGTATTTTTTTTTACCGTATTTACGTCAGATATCAAAATATAGATTTTTTTATGTGTGTAAAGGATTAACAATGGTCAATCATTTTTAAACTGTCATTTTTACAGATTTTTGTCCTTGTTTTGGTTTGTTAAATTACAGATAATATCTGGTGAAGTCACAGAAAATAAGCATTAATTTGCACGTTGACGTATTTTCACAAATAGTAAGTTGTTGATTTACAATGTGTGACTGTTAAATTTCTCTGTTTTACTGTATTTAAATAAGTACAAAATATAATTTTATAGATATTTGCTGTTATTTTTGTAGTTTTTACTGTTAGCTTTTTTGCTGTTTTTACAGTTTTTTTAATGTATTTTTACACATCTACAATCTACAATATCAGTATGATTCAAAGACAAAACTGAAGATAAAATAATTTGCTTGTATTTTATAGCATATTGAGATTTTAGACATTTTGCACAATGTATATTCTGTATAGTGCATATTTTGCACATTATACAGAACAAATATTTTCATTTATATGTTCTGTTCTCATGATTCTGCACATCAAGAATCCTAGTTTGAGCTCTGCTTTAGCTTGTTTGGTCATTGCACACTTTGTTTTCATGTTTTTCAGCCAAACACAGCATTTAAAGGAGCTTCTATTGCTGTCGAATGCTAAACTAGTGATATTAAACTTCTACATTCTGACTCACTTCCACCTGTTGCTTTGCGTTTCCTTCCCACCTGCGAAGAGGAAGACTTTTGAATTCTCTACGGGTCTGATTCATAAACTCTGACTGACTTTTCCGGCTGTGGAAGTCGTATTTAGAGCTGCACTTTCTCATAAATTAAGCTGCAATAATTAAAACTGACGACCATAACGGCAACTTGTGACGGTTTTGCTTTATCCAAGAGAATCACCTGTTTCTGCCTCCAGAACTCTAAGGAGACTCGAAATCTCCTCATAAAGCACCAGATTACCACAAAAAGAGACAAAATCAAGACAAAAAAATGCAAAACCACCAGAAAAATATGAAAAAACACCATAAAAAGATGTGAAATCATGAGTTGATAAAGTTCTACTTCCACAAATCAGTAAAAAAAGACGCTAAATCTCCATAAAAAAATGCAGTCACACCAAACAGATACAGAATCACCCAGAAAATATACTAAATCACCACATAAAGAGGTGAAATTAGCACAAAGACTCAAAATTGCCTCACAAAGATGCCAAGTTACTAAAAAAAAAAGTGACAAAATCAAGATAAAAACATGAAAAACTAGCATGAAAAGATAAAAAATCACGGAAAAAGGTACAAAATTGCTACGAAAAGATATACAAAACAACACAACACTTGAAATTGCCTCATAGAGATGAGAAATCACTGCAAAGAGACTTAATCACGACAAAAACACACAAAACCATTACAAAAGATGAAACATCATCACAAAAAGGCACAAAATTGCCACAAAAAGATATGAAACAACTACAAAGACTCAAAACCGCCTCACAAAGACGCCAAAACACTACAAAAAGAGATAAATTCATGACAAAAACGGACAAAACCACCATGACACGATGAAAAACCATTCAAAACAGTACAAAACTACAATGAAAAATTACAAAATCCCCACAGTAAGGTGTGTATCTAACAGAAAGACTCAAAATCACCTCATAGAGACGCCAAACTACTACAAAAAGAGATGAAATCATGACAAATACACGCAAAACCACCATGAAAAGATGAAAAGCCACAACAAAAACACACAGAACTACCATGAAAAATTGCAAAATCCCCACAGAAACATATGAAACTTCCATGAAGACTCAAAATCACCAGACAAAGATGACAAATTACTACAAAAAAGAGACAAAATCATGACAAAAACTCACAAAACCACCATGAAAAGATGAAAAACCAACACAAAAAGGCACAAAATTGCCACAAAAAGATACAAAACCACTACAAAGACTCAAAATTGCCTCATAAAGATGAGCAATTACAACAAAAAAACTACAATATCGCAACAAAATCAAGACAAAAACCATTCAGTTCATCTGGAAACAACACACTGACTGTTTTTGCTACAATTTCATTCCTTTAAGAGGAGGAAGTGTCTAAACATTCAACCGTTTGTTTACTACTACTCTTGCTTTTGATTGGCCGATTTCCCCACCTGACCGCTGCTACTCACCAATGACAGGAGCTGCTCCTTGGGTAAGGTGGAGTTTGGCTCCAGGCACCAGCAACAAATAAAAAAGAGGGGTGGGGAGGTGGAGTATTGGTTTGGTGGCTTGTGGGAGTGATGACAGTTTTCTTGTGTGTTATTGGGAGATGGCGTCGTCGTCGTGGGCGGGGTTTAAGTCCACTACGGTCGTCCCTCGAAGGGAAGCTCCGCCCATTGCGTCCGACGAGGATGAAGGTTGGGAGTTTTTATTCACGCCTCCACCTGGAGAACAACAACATGGCGTCAGATCGTAAGAAGCAGGTTTGAAGACGACTCACCTGATTCCTCTTCTATTCACCTTGTCCTGCTGAGGAGGAGGACGGCGGCAGGGCCAGGATGTTGGCCCCGCCCCCTCCTCCCCCATTGGTCTGCGAGCAGACGTTGGCGTGGCGAGCGGCGGCCTTCTGCTTGTAGTGGTTGCTGTGCAGTTTGTACTTCATCAGCAGGATGAAGATGAAGACGAGGACGGACGCCACGATGATCCCGCCGATGATGATGATCATGGTGCCGCCCAGGAACTGCAAGGGAAGATCAGGAAGATGTACCAACTTAGTCTGGTGTACAGAATGTGTAATTCAGGAGTGCTTAAAAGTCTTAAGAAGTTGGTTCCTGAACTCTGAGATGAGGTTTAACACCAGCAAGTAAGAAGATCCCTAAAAGAGTAACCCCAATATAGATTTAAAGGTAGAACAGTAGGTAGAAGGAAGGTAGAAAATGTCCCATTGGTAGGAAAGACTGTCAGAAACAACACTTTAAAGTTCTTAAAAGCAGTACTTCTAGAAAGCCCCAGTGCATAATACTGCCACCACCATGCTTGATGGTGTTCTTGGAGTCAAAAAAAAACAAAAAAAAAAACACCTGCCAAGACAGTCTGAAACCAGTCCTAAAAAGTTCTAAAATCAGGACTAAAATCAAACCTAAACCAGTCCAAAAAAATGTTCAGAACCAGTCAGAATACAGGCTGAAACCAGTCCTAAACCAAAACTGAAACCAGTTTTGGAAACAGTCTGTAACCAGCCCTGAAACAGTCAAAAACCAGTACAAAGCCAGGGCCAAAACCACAAGTCACCCACCCAAGGCAATCTGAAACCAGCCTAAACCAGTCCGAAAAAGGTCTAAAACCAGTACAAATCGAGACGAAAACTAAACCTAAACAACTCCTAAAAAAAGTCCAAGACTCGCCCAAGACCGTTTGAAACCAGCCCTAAACCAGTCCTAGAAAGGTCTAAAACCAGTACAAAATTGAGACCAAAACCAAATCTAAACTACTCCTAAAATAGTCCAAAAATAAAATCTAAACCAAAAAAAAAGTTCAGAATCAGCCAGAATACAGTCTGACACCAGTCCTAAACCAAAGCTAAAACCAGTTTTAGAAATAGTCTGAAACTAGTCCAAAAAAGTCAAAAACCAGTCCAAACTTGGGACCAAAACCAAACCTAAACTGCTCCTAGAAGAAGTCTCAGACCCGTCCAAGACAGTCTGAAACCAGTCTTTAACCTTTCTTAAAACCAGTAGTAAACAGTCCAAAAAAGTCCAAAACCAGTACTAAGCCTGGACCAAAACCTAAACTGCTCCTGAAGAAAAAGTCTAAGACCTTCCCAAAGAAGCGTCACAGAGCATGATACTGCCACCGCCATGCTTGATGGTAGTTTAGTGTTCTTGGGGTTAAAGGCCTCACCTTCGTTCTACCAAACCTGATCATCTGTTGCTATATGTATATTTTTGACCCAACAGATTCCTCTAGAAGACTCCAGAGGGTCTCACCTGGTCTCGTATGGAGTGGCAGCGTCCGTACTCGGAGTCGGTGCTGAAGGAAACGCAGCCGACCAGCTTGGTTCCGGTCAGAGCCGTGATGCCGTCGTCGTAAACGGCCAAAACACAGAGTTCATAATCCCTGGAAGACGCCAGGTCACTCAGCAGGAAGTATTTATGGTTGGCTGGAATCATCCTGGAGGAGACGAACACACAAGAAGAAACTCAGAGTTAGTTTGTTCTGCTTTTTGTTGGACCACAATCATTCAGTAGAAAGAAACTGGGCGTCTAGTTTTTGTTCTTGAAGATGTTTCACCTTCATTTAAGAGGTTTATTCAGTTCTAACTGACTGATGGAGCTTCAGAAATCATATGAATGTTGGTACATAAACAACCCAACAGTCCATTTTAATAAACAGACAGAGGAGAAAAAATTCTGTTCCATTGATTTATTATTCTGTCCAGAAGAGCACAGTCATTGAGTTGAAGCTGTGCATTGAACCAGAGAGGATGAATGAAAGAAGTCATGATGAAAATCACACAACTTATAGTAAAACACAGCAAGAAGCGAGACACGAATTGTCAGAAAATGGGAAAAATGAAACAAAACAAAAAAAGAGACACAAAATTACTTAAACAAGATGCAGAAAAACAAAAAGTGAGACAAACGACAGACCAAAAAAAGACAAAAACTAGAAAAGCCCTCAGAGCGCAGTCCTCCTCCAAGGCTGCTCATTCCCCCATATGTCAGAAATGCAGCATTTATTTATTAGTTACTGATGATCAGGAATCACAGCAACATAGAATGTTTCCATTTAATACAGATGTACCCACAAACACAATGATCTTACGCTGAGTTCAGGTGTGTGTTCTGCATGTGTATTTTATGTACGGATACCGAATCACGTGACCTAAATATGTAGCGGGTGGCAGGAATTGATGGGACTCAGAAACACCCCCACAATTTAATCAGTTGTTTCTCGTTTTTGTTATTTTGTCTCGTTTTTGTCATTTTTCTGTCTCGTTCTTGTCATTTTGTGTCTCGTTTTAGTCATTTTGTGTCCCGTTTTAGTCATTTTGTGTCTCGTTTTAATCATTTTGTGTCTCGTCTGTCATTTTGTGTCTCATTTTTGTTGTTTTGTGTCTTGTTTTTGTCATTTTGTGTCTTGCTTTTGTCATTTTATGTCTCACTTTTGTCATTTTGTTTCTCGTTTTTGTCATATTGTGTCTCATTGTAGTTGTTTTGTGTCTCATTTTGGTCATTTTGTGTCTCGTTTTAATCATTTTGCATCTTATTTTTGTCATTTTGTGTCACGTTTTAATCATTTTGTGTCGTGTCTGTCGTTTTATGTCTCATTTTTGTCGTGTCTTGTTTTTGTCATTTTGTGTCTTGCTTTTGTCGTCTCGCTTTTGTCATTTTGTTTCTTGTTTTTGTCATATTGTGTCTCATTGTAGTTGTTTTGTGTCTCGTTTTGGTCATTTTGTGTCTCGTTTTGTCGTTTTGTGTCTGTTTTTGTCATTTTGTGTCACGTTTTTGTCATTTTGTCTCTCGTTTTTGTTTTGTGTCTCATTGTTGTTTTGTGTCTTGTTATTGTGTGTCGTTTTTGTTGTTTTGTGTCTCATTTTTGTTGTTTTGTGTCTCGTTTTTGTCGTTTTGTCTTGTCATTTTATGTCTTGCGTTTGTCATGTCGTGTCTTGTTTTTGTGTTTCGTTTTAGTCGTTTTGTGTCTCTCAGACAGACAACAGACAAGCCAGTGCAGATCGTCACACAACTCCACTGCGTTCCTTGGCAGAGTAACAAATGCTGCATTTCTGCCATATGGAGGAATGCGCAGCCTTGGAGGAGGACTGCACTCTATAAAGGCTTTTCTAGTCTTTGACCCTGAAACTAATTCATGGATTCCTGCATGTTTTCACATGTTGTTTCTTGTCCAAACATCTTATAAGAGCTTGAATTATCAGAAAACATGCAGATGAATGTGATGTTTTTCTTGTCAGCAGCAGGTGAAGCCGTTAATTCCGGTTTCTGGTGTTATTTCAACATGAAGACATCCCTCAGATCTGAGAAGCAGAGCTGCGACTCTATAACCTGATGGATTATTTCTCTTTTTCTGATGAATAGCTTTCTGTCGTCTGTCCGGTAAACTGCTGACACTCAGACTAACGCAGGATTTTGTTCTCTGCATCGCTGTCCCAGCTGAAAATGAAAGATGTAAAGTTTGTGTATTAACATCTCTTTTCCTCTGTGACATATTCTTTATTTTCCCTCCTCCTTCTTCTTCTTTCATCTTCCTCCAACCTTTGATTTCCAGGCTGATGATTGAAAAAGCAGCGTCCTCTCGTCTCTTTTCTGTCTGTATTTTCCCTCCACTTCAGTTTTCTACTTCAACTTCAATCTCCTGTGAGGTTGGAAAACTCAGCGTTAGAAAACTGAACCCGACCAGGGAACAGTGTTTGTTCTGCTGCTGCATGTTTATTTATGGTGAGATTAACAATGACACAAATCAACAGCGGGAGCAGCCGAGATAAAATGGAAAACTAGAATTCAGTCTAAACAATGCAGACAGATTTAGCTGAAACTCTGAGGCCTCAATTTCTTGCATCCCATTCATTACTCTGTCAAGGAACACATACGTCTGACTGTGTCTGTCTGTCTGTCTGACTGTCTGTCTGTCTGTCTGTCTGTCTGTCTGACTGTCTGTCTGACTGTCTGTCTGTCTGTCTGTCTGTCTGTCTGTCTGTCTGTCTGTCTGTCTGTCTGACTGTCTGTCTGTCTGTCTGTCTGTCTGTCTGTCTGACTGTCTGTCTGACTGTCTGTCTGTCTGTCTGTCTGTCTGTCTGTCTGACTGTCTGTCTGTCTGTCTGTCTGTCTGTCTGTCTGTCTGTCTGTCTGACTGTCTGTCTGACTGTCTGTCTGTCTGTCTGTCTGACTGTCTGTCTGTCTGTCTGTCTGTCTGTCTGTCTGACTGTCTGTCTGACTGTCTGTCTGTCTGTCTGTCTGTCTGACTGTCTGTCTGTCTGTCTGTCTGTCTGTCTGTCTGTCTGTCAGCAACATTACTCTAAAACAGACCAACGGATTTGGATTAAATTCCCATTGAAAGTCAGAAATAACACAAAGACCACCTCATTAGATTCTGGCAGTGATGCAGCTTATAGTCTGGATCCACGGATTAGTTACAGATTTCTGTATCATTGCCAGATAGTGGCACGGCGTCACTGTAACCATGACAACCAGTGAACACTACGTCAGCTGATTGTGATCCGACTACAAATCCACCTCTGAGGACTGATCAGGACTTATCCCTCAGAAATGATCCAAGGAACAACTGATTAAATTGTGGGGGTGTTTCTGAGTCTCATCAGTTCCTGCCACCTGCTACATATTTAGGTCACGACAAAAACTGCTAAAAAGAGACATAAAATGACAAAAAGAAGACACGAAACAACAAGACACAAAGCGACAAAGTGAGACACAAAACGACTAACATCAGACACAAAATGTCAAAAACGAGACACAAAGCAACAAAATGAGACACAAAATGACAAAAAATGAGATGTAAAATGACAAGAACAAGACACAAAATGACAAAAACAAAACAAAATGACAAAATGAGACACAAAGTGACATAAACGAGACACAAAAACAAGACAGAAAATGACAAAAACATCATCAACATGTTGTGGGACACATTCTTTGGATAATAATTATTATTGAAAATATTAAGTGACTAAAAAAATGCGATTAAAAAATGTTCCAACAATTACAAGAGACATCAGTGAAAAAATAAAACCAAAAAAAAGGAGATTTAGATTTGATTCTAACTGTTTTATTAGAGGTTCATGTTGGTCATCAGGGGGTGGGACAAGAGAAAAATGTCATTTCAGGGGAACTCCAGACTTATTTGGTATTTAAATACTTTCAAACTTCTTTTCTCCTTGGTTTTTTAGATTTGACCTCAGGACAAGAACATTTACACAACTACTGCATGTTTTAGGTGCATTTCTGCTGTAATTTGCCAAAAGAGACACATTCTGCTGATCGACTTCACCACAGGAACTCAGCTTTTACCTTTTAAACCCCTCAACAGAGCTGCAGCCGCAGCATAAAGTCTAAAAATCAGAGCAGGATTTTAACCACTCGCCGCCCTGGAGAGCCTGCAGAGATTCCTTCGACTAATTTGAGAGCAGAGAGCAGCCAAAAAAAGGAAAGAGAACAAAGACGGAGGGAGGAGACGCTATCGATGGAATGATAATTGAGCAGAGGAACGTGGACGTTTGTTCTGCTGCACAAACACACAGAAAATACAACCTTTTTATGAATCCCTGAGGGGGGATCGAGTTGCTACGGCAGCCAGGAGACAGAACCACTCTAATAGCAGGAAAATTAAATAAAAGATGCAGCTGGACGCTTCGTAGAGCTCAGAAGAGTCCTGTTACTGTTGGAGTTCTTGTTCGACAACGTAGGAGTTCTCTAAATTAACAAATCCATCCAGAATAATCAGAAACTCTGCAGCTTTTCAGCCTGAGATGAAAATATAAAGCAAGTTTCTGAATTGACAGTTGGAAATTTGATGTGAAGCACGGTGGTGGCAGCATCATGATGTGAAGCATGGTGGAGGCAGCATCATGAAGTGAAGCATGGAGGTGGCAGCATCATGATGTGAAACACAGTGGAGGCAGCATCATGACGTGAAGCACAGTGGTGGCAACATCATGATGTGAAGCATGGTGGAGGCAGCATCATGATGTGAAGCATGGTGGAGGCAGCATCATGGTGTGAAGCACGGTGGAGGCAGCATCATGATATGAAGCACAGTGGAGGCAGCATCATGACATGAAGCACAGTGGTGGCAGCATCATGATGTGAAGCATGGTGGTGGCAACATCATGATGTGAAGCATAGTGGTGGCAACATCATGACGTGAAGCACGGTGGTGGCAGCATCATGGTGTGAAGCACGGTGGAGGCAGCATCATGGTGTGAAGCATGGTGGTGGCAGCATCATGATATGAAGCACGGTGGTGGCAGCATCATGACATGAAGCATAGTGGTGGCAGCATCATGATGTGAAACACGGTGGAGGCAGCATCATGGTGTGAAGCATGGTGGTGGCAGCATCATGATATGAAGCATGGTGGTGGCAGCATCATGATGTGAAGCATGGAGGTGGCAGCATCATGATATGAAGCACGGTGGTGGCAGCATCATGACATGAAGCATGGTGGTGGCAGCATCATGATGTGAAGCATGGTGGAGGCAGCATCATGATATGAAGCATGGTGGTGGCAGCATCATGAGGTTTTGTGTCTCATTTTTGTTGTTTTGTGTCTGTTTCGGACAGTCTTGTGTCCTTTGTGTTGTTTTGTGTCTTCAATGTATCAATTTTATGTCTCTTGTTTTTGTTTGTTTCTCATTTTTGCTGTTTTATGTCTTGTTTGTGTCGTTTTGTGTCTCGTTTTTGTCATTTTGTGTTTCGTTTTTGTCATTTTGTGTCTTATTTTTGGCATTTTCTGTCTTGTTTTAGTCGTTTTGTGTCTCATTTTAGTTATTTTGTGTCTCGTTTTTTGTGTCTATTTGGGACAGTTTTGTCTCCTTTGTGTTGTTTTGTGTCTTGATTATGCAAATTTTATGTCACTTGTTTTTGTTTTGTTCCTCATTTTTGTTGTTTTATGTCTTATTTGTGTTGCTTTGTGTCCCATTTGTGTCATTTTGTGCCATTTTTTAGCAAATTTTGCGTTATATGTGTCTCATAGCTGTCATGTTGTGTCTTATTTTGCTTGGTTTGTGTCTCATTTTTGTGTTGTTTTTTTTTACGTTGAATTCCCATTTCCTTGCTTCCGTTTTGCTGCCTTTACTAATAAAACGGAGAATATTCCCGTTAAACACGTCCTACTGTGAGTTTTTCTGTATAACTGCAGCGTTCTATAGCTCCAGGTGGTTTTAAAGTCCCTCCGAATGGTTTTCCTTCCATTTAAAGGCGAACGCAGCTTCAGACCAGCTGGTTTTATGATGGTGGTCACGGAAACGGCATGAAGAGACGTCTCCATTTGTATTTCTGTCCAGATGTGTGTGTCCTTTATCTGCTGGAGGTCCATTTATTCTGCTGGTGTCAGCTGTTGCCGGGTTCCTTCTATTTATCAGCAGCAGAGGGCTGGAATTAGAAACCCAGGAGGACCTGCTTCAGGGTGACGGAGATAAAGCCTCGGCGTTCAGAGGTCAGTGCTTTTACTCTAGATATGGAGGTTTTCTGCTAACGCTAACGCTAACGCTTCAACACACTGAATAAAAGCAGCCGTGAAAGTTTGTCTCATTTTCATCATTCAGTCTATTTTTTGTCATTTTGTGTCCTATTTTTGTTGTTTTGTCTCATTTTTGTTATTTTGTTTCTAGTTTTTTTTAGGTTTGTCTCATTTTTCTTGTTTTGTTTCTAGTTTTTGTAGTTTTGTGTCTCATTTGTGTCATTTAATCTATTTTTTGTCATTTTGTGTCTTATTTTTGCTGTTTTGTGTCTCATTTTTGTTTCTTGTTTCTAGTTTTTGTAGTTTTGTGTGTCATTTGGCTCATTTAGTCTATTTTTTGACATTTTGTGTCTTATTTTTGTTGTTTTGTTTGTAGTTTTTGTTGTTTTGTTTCCAGTTTTTATTATTTTGTGTCTCACTTTTTTTTTATTGTGTTGTCTGATTTTTTTTTGTTTTATTTCTGGTATTTGTTACTTTGCTTCTCGGGAAAATGAAGCTAGAGATGGAGTGTTGGTGCAGCGTCAGCAGTAATGAAGGCGCTGGACCGAACCATCATGGTGAAGAGGGAGCTGAGCCCGGGGTAAACCCAGAACCCTCTGGAGGGATTATATATCTCATCTGGCCTGGGAACACCTCGGGAGGAACGTCTGGAATGACCTGCTTCATCTGCTGCCTCCATGGCCTGATGGATGGATGGATGGATGGATGGATGGATGGATGGATGAATGATGGATGGATGGATGGATGGATGAATGATGGATGGATGGATGATGGATGGATGGATGATGGATGGATGGATGGATGAATGAATGATGGATGGATGGATGGATGGATGATGGATGGATGATGGATGGATGAATGAATGGATGGATGGATAGATGATGGATGGATGGATGGATGGATGATGGATGGATGGATGGATGAATGATGGATGGATGGATGGATGGATGAATGATGGATGAATGGATGGATGGATGGATGGATGATGATGATGATGGATGGATGGATGGATGGATGGATGGATGGATGGATGAATGATGGATGGATGGATGGATGATGATGGATGGATGGATGGATGGATGGATGGATGGATGGATGGATGAATGATGGATGGATGGATGGATGGATGGATGAATGATGGATGGATGGATGGATGGATGGATGGATGTTTTGCGACTCATTTTTGTTACTTTGTGTCTCTTCAGGACAGCTTTGTCTTCTTTCGGCCATTTTGTGTCTCATTTTTGTTGTTTTGTGTCTTGTTTTGTCTTTCATTCGTGTTGTATCTTCTCAGGTTTGTGTCTTATTTATGTTGTTTCATGTGTTTTTTGTTCAGTTTTGTGTCCTTTGTGTTGTTTTGTGTCTCTCTTTGTCTCTGGCTTTTGATGTTTTCTGTAGTATTTTTATCGTTTGGTGTCATTTATGTTGTTTCATATCATACTTTAGTTCAGATCAACACCACCCAGTAGCTCTGATGATGAACTGACAATAAATTCCAGTTTTCCTGCTGCTGTTTTACAGTTTTTAATCATGAAATCAGAGATGACTGCACTCAAACATCCCACTTTGTCCTTTTGTGTGTCCTTGTGTATAACTGCAGTGTTTTGAAGCTGTGATTTAGATTAAATGAAGATCTGCTGCTGGACTTACAGTCCAGGTTCCCGTTACTCCGGGCGGAGAACCAGTTAGAATCCTACATAATGAAAACCACCTTAAATCTGCCTCTGAATAATGTAGTTTAGAGAGAATCAGGACCTGGAGGTTTCCTCTTTGTCAGTCCGCTGAATAATGCAGCAGCACAAACCCAACCTGGATTATTTATCCAACACATCGGTGAGGTTACGCCTCGTTTTAACTGCTCCGTGTTCGAAAGCTTCATTATTAAACGCTGAGAATCTGAATCCGTCTCTGCAAACAGCTGCAGGAATCTTAGCTTTTCTTCAGAGGTTTAAACTGTATTAAACTGTTAAACCGTCAAACAAGATGCAGTCACTCCTTTGTCACTCAAATAACATCAAATATCTGTGAAATACTGATATTTTTAGCTGATTTAAATACAGAGCACACATTGTAAAAGGCTGAATTATCATTTATAAAAATACTGATTTAGAGCATCTGTTTCTTGCCTACATTAAATATTATATGCATATGAATATATCAAATTATTTGCCATTTTCTCTTAATACATGTAGTTTTTCTTTCAAATAACACTAAATATACATAAAATAACATTTATTACTAATTGAAATATCGTAAAAACATTTTTTTTTACCACTAACATGTAAATTAAAACTTTTAGGTGATTTTGTAAGATATTTCTGTAACTTAAAAATAACGTGGAAAATCTACAAAACAGCAGTTTAAAAAAATACTATTAAGTGCAACTTTGTAGTAAATTCAAATTATAAGATTTCAGATAATTATATTTTTGCAGATTTAAATACAGTAAAAAGTTGTACAATACAATTATATATATATATATATCTATAGCTATCTATCTATCTATATATATATATATATATATATATATATATCTATATATCTATATATATATATATATATATATATATATATATTATATATATATATATATAGATAGATATATAGATATATAGATGTAGATATAGATATGTAGTACCGCTGGCCGCCACTAGGTGTTGCTTCTATAAACATCTGGCTCCCACTGACTGCCATTCAAAAATAATCATGAAAAACTAAATCAGTAAATGCTTTCCATGAGTCCTGATGATTTGTTTTGTTCGAATCCCTTCTTCTGATCAGAGTTCTGTTGTTCCAGCTGAAAATTATTTTATTATTAAATAGAAATTAAACTTTAAAACTTGGATGTTTAAAAAAGCTGAAAAAACCGACTGGAGCTCTACCAGGGAAAATCATTAAAATAATCTGTATTATTAATTAATTATTAATTATTTACCATTTTTCAGTCCTTATTATACACAATTTTTCTTTCAAATAAAGGCAAATACGTGTAAATGTATGTTTTTTTTGTATTTGTGTTAATTTAAAAACTGTAAAAATGCTGTTTTTTTTTAATTCAGATTTCAGGACTGACTGCTGATATTTTCGTTCTCAGACGTGAAAATCCGTCTGGAGTCTGTTTTTAGATTTCCTCGGACAGTAAAATCCTCTGATGTGATTCTAGAAGCTGGACGGAGGTTTTTTCTGACCTGGAGGGACCCAACGACATTCAGCTGATGGAGACGAAAGATGAAAAGATGAAAAGACGGAGGAGGAAGAAATGACTTTGAGTGACTTTGAGGAAACCTGAAGCCTTGTGGTCTCAGCACAATCTGATCTCATTTCCTCCCTTCATCCTTCCACACTAAAATAAAAACTGTAAAATGAAAAAAAAAGTAGAAACAAATCTGGCCACAGAAAAAAATTAAACCAGTAGAATAATGTAGGATTAATAAATGTAAAAAAAAAGCTGTTAAATATCTGTAAAATAATCACATCTTCAGGTGATTTAAATACAATAAAACTCTAATTTTACAGATTGTCTATTTTCTGTAAAAGTTCTGGCCTGCTTGTTTATTTTTATTAATTTATTCTTTTTACAGTTAACATATAAATGAAATTTAATTCAAAAAAATTGAATTTAAATACATATATTTACCATTTCTCAATCCTTAACGCACGTTTCTTTAATAAATAAACATATAAATAATGTATATTAACACTTTTTCTGTTATTTTCATGTCTGTTATTTGAAACAAAACAGGAAAATCCATAAAATACACGTTCTACCTTCAATATATCACACTACAGGAACATTCTAAAATGTTCTGTGATCTGAGGCCTCCATAACATCTGGAGAACATTTACTGAATGTTGGTTTCCTCCTTTGTTATGATTGAACATCGTCTGATTGTTTGGAGGATGTTTAATGTCACTGGAACATTATTTGAAAGGAGAAACAGCCTTAAAACGTTCTTTGAACATCAGATTCTAACTTTAAAACATCATTAGAACTTGTATCGTTTTCCGACGTTGTGCACTGCAAAAACTCCAAAGAATCCGTCAGAAATCAATCATTTCACTGCAAAACTCCAAAGAATCCGTCAGAAATCAATCATTTCACTGCAAAACTCCAAAGAATCCGTCAGAAATCAATCATTTCACTGTAAAACTCCAAAGAATCCGTCAGAAATCAATCATTTCACTGCAAAACTCCAAAGAATCCGTCAGAAATCAATCATTTCACTGCAAAACTCCAAAGAATCCGTCAGAAATCAATCATTTCACTGCAAAACTCCAAATCTCACCAAGTCTATTTGTCTTATTTTAGTCCAAATGTCTCATCCTGCTGGATTTAAATAAATTCACTGAACAAGAGACATTTCAGCAGATGGAGGGACTTGTTTTAAGACAATGCATCTGAAATATCTTAAGTCAAACAATCTGGAAATTATCTTGTTTTGAGTTGAATTTTACGAGAAAACTCTAAATAAGTTTAACCCTCGTATCGTTCTGTGGGTCAAATTAACCCGTTTTAAAGTTTGAAAATGTGGAAAAAAATATATTTATGTGAATGTTCTTCAGGAACATTTTTAACATTTCTTTTTTTCCACCAAAAAATGTTCAAAGATTTCCCAAAAATGTTGTAAATGTGGACATCAGAAGTTTCACTGTGAAAATATATATTTTTCCACATTTTCAAACTTTAAAACGGGTTAATTTTGACCCACAGAACAACACGAGGGTTAAACTTATTTTGAGTTTTCTTGTAAAATTCAACTCAAAACAAGATAATTTCCAGATTGTTTGACTGAAGCAGATATTTCAGATGCATTGTCTTAAAACAAGTCCCTCCATCTGCTGAAATGTCTCTTGTTCAGTGAATTTATTTAAATCCAGCAGGATGAGACATTTGGACTAAAATAAGACAAACAGACTTGGTGAGATTCAGAGTTTTGCAGTGCAGTTCTTCCCTACATCGAGCTGTTTGTATTTCTAACGTTCTGCTGCAGCAGCTCTGGGTTCTCCAGGAACAACAGCAGCAGTTATTTTATTTCACCGCCCTGAACTGTGGTTTTCAAACTGTTGACCTTTAGAAGAGAAGAAAAGCTGCAGGTGTGCCTCAGAGGACGGAACGTTAGCGCAGGAACTGAGAACCGACGGAGAACACCTGCACACCTCAGGTACCTGTCAGAAGTAAAAGAAGTCCTTCCTGTCTCACTAAATGAGCTTTTCTTTTTATGATTCTCTTTAACGGTGTTTTAGTTGATTATATTTAGAATAAAAAGCATTTAATCACTGATTGATGACACTTTTGTTGCTCATTTGGCCGAGTTTATGATCCTGTAGCTGTAAAAAAAAATTAATCATTTTTTTAAATCTCTGAATTACATATTTGGAAAAATAGACTCAGCACAGCGCCAAAAGATGATTTTAGATTATTTTAAAGTAACAAATCCGTCAAACAGTTGTATGAAGAAAGCAGGAAACAGCTCGTTGTCAAGAAATACATCAGTGAGGAGGTTGGGGTGGATGGATGGGTCAATAAAATGCCCGATAAACACCAGTTTCTTTCATTATGACTGTGATTTTTGTGTCTCACGGTTGATTCTTGTGATTTATTTTCCTTTATGCCACTTTAGTTCTATTAAGAAAGCAGCAAATAACTCATTGTAAAGAAATTAGCTCAGGGAGGAAGTCAGGGTGGATGGATGGGTCAATAATACGTCTGACTGATAGTTTCAGTGTAATTTTCTTTCATAACGACTATCATTTTCACCTAATCTTAACTGAGTGGTTATTATATTATGTTGTTCTCATTAAAATTTTCAACAGACCCCTAATTATTCAAACTTCTGAATAAACTTTGGCTTCTCACTACGACTTCTTCTTCTTCTTGCTCCAAAATGTGTTACTAGGGTTCCGTCATTTTAACACAATGGAGGGAACGGTGGTTAAATCTGAATCCTTGTTACGTCCTCTACTGTCTGCTTTCCAATGGAAAAATGAGGTTAAAGTTTAATGTTGGTGTAATTTAACCCCTAAACTTGTTGTTTTTGTACCTAAACCCAACAAAATCAGACCACAAAATGGCTTCATTTGGCTGATAACAGATGTTTTGTTGTAGCATTTGGACTCAAACGGTGCATTCCAGGACATCTCGTTTCTGTTCAGCGGTCGTAATAAAAAATAAGACGACCAGGTCACCCTCATAGAGCGCCGTATAAAACATCCAGAGTGTTCTGGCCAGAAAGCCGTGATTTACTGAGGTTAAAACGGGAATTAAGGCCGTGGACGTTTCAAACTGTCATCTGTCGGCCCTCCAAGCGCTCCACAATAACACTCCATTATGCATCCTGGACGGGGTTGCTAGGCGATGGCGGCTGAGTGGCCGGTCGGAGCCACACGAGAGCCTCAAAAACTCTCTAAAATCCACATCTGGAGGTTAGCAGCTAAAAAATCTGATCAAAAACTCTCTAAAATCCACATCTGGAGGTTAGCAGCTAAAAAGTCTGATCAAAAACTCTCTAAAATACAGTGGTGTCCAACATGAGGCCCACAGGCCAAAAGCGGTCCTCCAGAGGGTCCAATCCGGCCCTCAATGTGTAAAAATTCCAGTGAAGACATTAACTGCAGATTGGAAATTAGTAAAACTATAAATTTAAAATCATTTCTAGACCATGACAGGTTGTTTAGATCAGAAAGTAAAATACTAGATTGTTCTTTTGTCATTTTGTGTCTCATTTTTGTAATATTTTGTCTTGTTTTTGTTGTTTTTTTCCTTCTTTTGTCTGACTTTTGTCGTTTGTCTCACGTTTTTGTTGTTTTGTGTTTCCTTTTATCTCACTTGTGTTTTTTGTCATTTTTTGCATATTGTTCCTTTGTTGTCATTTTTTGTCTCGTTTGTGTCTATTTTTGTCACTTCGAAACTTTTTTGTCAAATTTTTTCCTGTCTTTTGTGTCGTTTGTCTCATTTGTTGTTGTCTTGTGTCTCATTTTTGTAATATTTTGTCTTGTTTTTTGTTGTTTTTTGTCTTTTTTTGTCTGGCATTTGCTACTGTTTTTGTCGTTTTGTTTCTTGTTTTTGTCATTTTTGTCTCGTTTGTCCATTTTTTGTGGCTTTGTAACTTTTTGTCTATTTTGTTGTCTCTTTTTTTGTTGTTTTGTGTCTCATTTTTCTTTTTTGTCTTGTTTTTGTTGTTTTTTTGTCTGATTTTTGTCGTTTGTCTCACATTTTTGTCATTTTGTTTCTCATTTTTGTCATTTTGTGTTTCCTTTTTGTCTCAGTTGTGTTGTTTGCCTATTTTTTGTCGTTTTGTAGCTTTTTTGTCAATTTTTTGTCTCTTTTTTGTGTTGGTTCGTGTCATCTTGTTTTCTTTTATGTTTTTGTCATTTTGTGTTTCTGTTTTGTCTCTTTTGTGTTTTTTGTCTATTTTTTGCGTTTTGTTCCTCTTTTAGTTTTTTCCATGGGCTCTTTTCATTCCAGGTTTTCACGTCCTCCTCGCCGCTGATTTCCCAGCAGGATCCGTCAGCCTCCATCCCATCTTCCATCATCACGTTCCTCTGTTTTTCCGTCTCCACCTGTTTGCCGTCTGAATCCCGCCGAGGGTCTCGAGCTTTTCCTTGCGGACTGTCACGAGAACATTGAAGGTTTTCATTAACAGATGTTTGCTCGAGGCTGGACTCTTCCTCTCTCCACCTGTTCGTCTCTGGCATCACCGACGAGTTGGTTTTTTCAAAAATAAATGCTGCTGCCTGAATCCAGATCACTTCCTTTGTTGCTCGCTGAGATATTTGCTTCCAAAACAACAAAAAAACCCTGAAACTGCCTCTGTTTGTCATGTCAGGATCTTTCTGTTGTTGCATCTGACAAGTCCAAACCCAGAACCAACCAGTCCAGA
Source organism: Amphiprion clarkii (assembly GCA_027123335.1). NCBI lineage: Eukaryota > Metazoa > Chordata > Actinopteri > Pomacentridae > Amphiprion > Amphiprion clarkii. The sequence continues at coordinate 36,466,136 of CM049575.1, forward strand.
CTGCTTTAAGGTGGTTTATTCTGGTCTCCTACCAGAATTTCACCATTTTTAAAAAAAACAAACAAACAAAAAAAAACAATGGATCAACTTCCTGCGAAACAGTAAACCTAGAGCAAAAAAAAGGACTAAAATCAGCTGATTGCAATGTGCTTTTTACAGTTTTAAGCAGAAATCTACATCAAATTAGTCAAAAATCTCATTTGCACGTCATGATATGACTCTGCTGCAAACTTTGCATTGCCAAGAGTTCACTATTCGCTAGATACCTTAAAGATTTATGAGGGAATTCCACGTCCAACCCATCTTAATCTGCTGCACGACCGTTTTCCTCCTAATAACTTTTGTTATTTATCAGCTGCGGTTTCAGGCAGATAATTACAACCAGCAGTAACTCCACGCATCTGCAAATAGATGAACAATTCAGAGCACGGCCGAGAGGAAATGAGAAATATTCCATGAACATCCATCTTCTTGATTTACCCACAATTCAGTGCAACACAACGTAAAGCACATTGCAGAATCTCTTCACAGTTGTGACCCAGAAACGTTCAATGCTTCTGAACCAAACCCAACAGAACCAAAGCCCTGGTCCTACCTGTAGATGAGGATGTCGTCAGTGGAGCTGTTGTACTGGATCTGGTACATCCGGACTCCTGGGATGTGGTTCTGCGGAGGCCAGCGGATGGTAGCGGAGCTGGATGTCAGGTCGGACACGCTGACCCTCTGCTGGTCAGACCGGGCCTGGCCCCCACTGATGTTGGACTTGATGGACGTGGGGATGTCCGACGGTCCCGGGTCGGGGTCCAGCTTCGGGTCAAAGTGCGGAGACGGATTGACGACCAACTCGACGGGAGCTGTGGCCTCTCCAGCAGCGTTGGAGGCGATGCAGGTGAACTTTCCTGAATCCTGGAAACCACAGAAACAGAGAAACAGAACATTTATCCACATTTTATCAGCTGCAGTTCCTGGTTGTTCCACCAGGAGGAGCCTCTTCCTGTTTAATACTGTAGAGACCAGAGGAGGTGTCACTCAGACTGCAGTTCATGTTAAAGCATTGTGGGAGGTTTCAGCTAGTAAAGGGGCACCATGACAAAGACATCTCTGGAGGTTCATGACCTCCAACCAGAGCTCAGTTGGAATCCAGTAGGGTGAGTGGCTTGTTGTATGTCCATGGTTTTAAAAAACATTATCGGTATATTAGAAAAAGTCTGCTGAGATGGATTAGTTTGATGAACTCATGGAGACGTTCAGCATCAAAACATGCATCTCCGTGTTGAACCGTTGTGTTTCTGCAGGTTGTATAAAGTCCAGAGCTGCTTTTCTGTCTGGACCAAAGACTCACTGCTGCATCTTAATGAAAACCTGATGGTGTGCGGGGTTGAATTTAAACAGGAAGATTATCTTCCATGGATCGAACTCTGGATGGGATGTCTAAATAAAAACTGTATGAGACCAAAAGTTGCCTCAGCTCCAACATCAGCAGCAGCTTTTGATTCAAGACAAGGTTACAGATCCATCAGAGATTCAGCTCGGCACGTCATTTAAGTCTTATTTTATGATGTTTACAAACTTATGAATTAATCAGAGCAGACCTCTGACTCTATAAAACATCACTTTATGTATTTGAACTGAACTTGAATTTCCCTCGAATTTACCTACTTACTTGCCAACCGACCAACCCACCAACCAACCAACCAACCAACCTATCAATCAACCAAAACACCAACCAACCAACCAACCAACCAACCAACCAACCAACCAACCAACCAACCAACCAACCTATCAATCAACCAAAACACCTACCTACCTACCAACCAAAAACCAACCAACCAACCAACAAACCTACCTATCAATCAACGAAAATACCAACCAACCAACCAACCAACCAACCAACCAACCAACCAACCAACCAACCAACCAACCAACCAACCTCCCTATCAATCAAGCAAAATACCAACCAACCAACCAACCAACCAACCAACCAACCAACCAACCAACCAACCAACCAACCAACCAACCAACCAACCAACCAACCAACCTCCCTATCAATCAAGCAAAATACCAACCAACCAACCAACCAACCAACCAACCAACCAACCAACCAACCAACCAACCAACCAACCAACCAACCAACCAACCAACCTCCCTATCAATCAAGCAAAATACCAACCAACCAACCAACCAGTTTCTTTCATTCTTAGGGTCACGGGGCATGGGTTTTTTCTTCTTTTTCATTCTTGGTCCGCTTTTTGAATTGGACTTTTGAAGGTCTAGAAATACTCGAAAATTTTCACTCACATCAGCAACGGCACAAAATTTGATATTATAGTGGAACTGCACACGTTACTTTGGCCACTACGTGTCGCCTACAGCTATGAAATTTGGTACACATTCAAGATTCAAGACCTTTATTTATCGCAAACACAATAATACATCGTATAATGTGTAACAGTGAAATGCATTGTGCACCTGTTCCACACTGAAACAATACGAATAAAGAATAAAAACACACAAGAAATAAGTATATATGAATATATATATATATATATATATATATATATATATATATATATATATATATATAAAAATATATATATATATATAGATAGATAGATAGATAGATAGATAGATAGATAGATAGATAGATAGATAGATAGATAGATAGATAGATAGATAGATAGATAGATAGATAGATAGAAATAAGCAAAATACATATAAATACAAGTATCAAATTGTGCAAAATAAGATATATATATATATACAAGGCGAAGTGTATATGTAACTCGTCAAGATGCACAAAAATGTAATTGACACCCATGCTCAAAACACAACAACAGGAAGTTGCTTATTTTGAATTATATGTCATATTTTGGACGATTTTGGGGCATTTTTGGACATTTTCAAAAGCTATAAACTCAAAGGGGATAATGCCGAGAAACCTCAAATTTGCCCAGGATGTACAACCAGCCGTTGTAATCAAAAGTTATCAAAATGCTCCCAACAAGTCTGAGGGCGTGGAAATGACGGCCAGCGGAATTTTGACAATTCCCCATGAAACAGGAAGTGCTGTCTAAGTAGCCTGTAAATACTCTAATCTGCCTCAAACTTTGCATGTGTGATCAGATTTGGTACACATATGTACCTCGTCAAGATGCACATGCAATTGACACTGATGTCGAGGACAAACACGACGTTATTCCTTAAAAGCTGAAGCTGCTTGTTTACCTTGACAGAGGCCTTCAAGATGTCCAGCGAGCCGTTCTCGTAGCAGACGGTCCTGGACGTGTTTCCGATCAGCTTCCCGTCCGGACTGACCCAGTGGGTGGACGGTTCGGGGTCTCCGATGGACTTACAGCGCAGACTGACCTCCTGGCCCTCCATCACGAACATCTTGGAGGTGTGGCGAGTGATCATGGGCGGCTCGCAGACAAACTCCTCCTGTTGACACAAACCAAACCACAAGATTTTTTATTCTTTGTCTTGTTTTTGTCATTTTTTGTTTTGTTTTAATCGTTGTTTTGTGTCTCGTTGTTGCTGTTTAGTGTTTCCTTTTTATCTCGCTTGTGTTTCTTGTCTATTTTTTTGTGTTTTGTTCCTTTATTGTCTCGTTCGTGTCCATTTTTATGTCACTGTAACGTTTTGTCAAATTTTTTGTTTTGTTTCATGTCGTTTGTCTCATTTTTGTCGTTTTCTTTCTCATTTTTGTAATATTTTGTCTTGGTTTTTGTTGTTTTTTTGTCAGATTTTTGTTGTTTGTCTCATTTTTGTCATTGTGTTTCCTTTTTGTCTCGTTTGTGTCCATTTATTGTCACTGTAACTCTTTTGTCTAATTTGTGGTCTTGTTTCGTGTCGTTTGTCTCATTTTTTTGTCATTTTGTTTCTTGTTTTTGTCGTTTCGTGTCTCATTTTTGTCTCACTTTGTGTTTCTGGCTCGCAGACAAACCCGTCCTGTTGACAGAAACCAAACCCACATAAAGAGCTTCTACTAACTCCAGATATGTGCTTCAGCTCTAGCTCAGACTAGCTGCCGGCGTCGTGCTCCTCCTGAGTTTTCAGGAGGCTTGTTTGCACATGAAGATGAAGTGATCTCGGAGTTTTTCAGCCCTTGCATTATTTAAAACCCACCCAGTGGCTCCTAAGCCAGCGTAAAGCCGTGCAGAACCCCGGCCGAGGCTTATCCAGGCTTCTCATCCAGGCTTCTCATCCAGGCTTCTCATCCAGGCTTCTCATCACTCCTGATGCTCAGCGTGCCTCCAAACCCTTTATTTCTGGGTCCTTTCTCAGGTCTTGTTCCCAGCAGAGATGATTGCCGACTTGATGACCACAGCTTCAAATAAACCTCTCGGTCCCGTATCACGGTCTGACCCTCCGATGCTCCCGTGGAGCTCGGGGCAGAAGGCGGTGATTGAACAGGGCTGCTGGGTGGAAAGTGTGAAAGCAGGAGGATGTGGAGTTTAGAGGAGAAACAGTCTGAAGTCTGTTATTCACAACTTCAAACCCTCAAGCAGCAATCTGGAGCCTTCAGGGTACAAATGTTTATTTCTATGCATATTTTATAGATATTCACAGACCTTTCTATATGCTTATATGAATATTTTTCTGCAGTGTGTTTAGTTGACATTTAAGTTGAGAAATGTAAATAATCTTCTTTGCACATTAGACATTTGTTGATATTATCTAGATTGTATACATCGCCAAAAGTCAGACAAAAAGACACAAAACAAATCAAGATAACATATTACACAAATGAGAACCAAAATGACAAAAACGAGAAACAAAATGATGTGAACCAAAATAAAAAGGAGACAAAAATAAGACAAAAAAGTTACAAAAAGACAAAAAATGGACACCGAGACAAAAAATGAGACAAATAACAAAAAACAAGAAAAAAAGAGACAAAATTACACAAAAAAGTTACCAAATGACAAAAAAATAGCAAAACAACACAAGCGAGACAAAAAGATCAAGATATAAAATCGAGAAACAAAATGACAAAAAATGAGACAAACGACATGAAACAAAAAAGAGACAAAAAATGAGACAGAAAAGTTCCAAAGTGACAAAAAATGGACAAGCGACATAAAAAAGACACACAAAAGGACAAAAGCAAGACAAAACATGACAAAAATGAGAAACAAAATGACAAAAACATGAGACAAACGACAAAAGTCAGAGAAAAAAAGACAAAAGAAAACAAGAAAAAATATTACAAAAAAATGAGACAAAACCGCATAAAATGAGATAAATAACATCCATCCATCCATTATCTATCCACCGCTTAATCCTCACTAGGGTCGCGGGGGGGGTGGAGCCTATCCCAGCTGACTCGGGCGAAGGCAGGGGACACCCTAGACAGGTCGCCAGTCTGTCACAGGGCTACATATAGAGACACACAATCACTCTCACATTCACACCTACGGGCAATTTAGAATGATCAATTAACTTCAGCATGTTTTTGGACTGTGGGAGGAAGCCGGAGTACCCGGAGAAAACCCACGCATGCACAGGGAGAACATGCAAACTCCATGCAGAAAGATCCCGGGAAAGCCGGGACGCGAACCAGGGACCTTCTCGCTGCAAGGCGAAAGTGCTAACCACTACACCACTGTGCAGCCCGAGATAAATAACATGAAACAAAAAATCAGACAAATAGATGTTTTATTTCTCATTTCTGTTGTTTTGTGCTTCCCTTTTTGTCTCGCTTGTGTCGTTTGTCTAGTTTTTGTCATTTTGTTTCTCGCTTCTATCATTTTTTGTCTCATTTATTATCTTTTTTGTCTCGTTTGTGTCCATTTTTTGTTGCTTTGTAAGTTTTTTGTCTAATTTTTTGTTTTGTTTTGTGTCTAATTTTTTGTCATTTTGTGTCTCATTTTTGTAAAATTTTGTCTTGTTTTTGTTGTTTCTTGTCTGACTTTTGTAATTTTTCTCACATTTTTGTTGTTTTGTTTCTTGCTTTTTTCATTTTGTTTTTCCTTTTTGTCTCACTGGTGTTGTTTGCTTATTTTTTGTCGTTTTGGTTCTCTTGTTAATATTTGTGTTGTTTTTGTTTTGTGTCTTTTTTGTGTTGCTTGTGTCGTTGGTCCATTTTTTGTCATTTGTGTCTCATTTTTGTAATACTTTGTCTTGTTTTTGTTGGTTTTTGTCTTTTTTTTGTTTGACATTTGTCAGTTTTTGTCGTTTTGTTTCTGGCTTTTGTCATTTTTTGCCTCGTTTTGGTTCTTTACTGTCTTTTTTGTGTCGCTTGTCCACTTTTTTGTTGCTTTGGAACTTTGTTGTCACATGTTTGGCTCTTTTTTTGTTTCGTTTCCTGTCGTTTGTCTCATGTTTGTGTCGATATGCTTCTCGTTTTTGTCGTATTGTGTTTCCTTTTTGTCTCGCTTGTGTTTTTTGTCTATTCTGTTGCATTTTGTTCTTTTTTTGTCATGTTTGTGTCCATTTTTTGTCACTTTGTAGCTTTTTTTGTCTAATTTTTTGTTTGCTTTGTATCGTCTCTCATTTCTCATCATTTCTCATCTCATTTTTTGTCTCGTTTTTGTAAAATTTTGTCTTGTTTTTTGTCTGATTTTTGTCGTTTGTCTCATGTTTTTGTCATTTTGATTCTCATTTTTGTCATTTTTTGTAGTATTTTGTCTTGTTTTTTGTCTGGTTTTGTTCTGACTTTTGTGATTTTGTTGCTGACTTTTGTCATTTTTTGTCTCGTTTTTTTTCCTTCTGTGTCCATTTTTGTGTCACTTTGTAATTTTTTTGTCTCATTTTTGGTCTCTTTTTTGTTTATTTGTGTCGTATGTCTCATGTTTTTGTCATTTTTTGTCATTTTTTGTTCCTTTGTAACTTTATTGTCTAACTTTTTGTTTTGTTTCGTGTTGATTGTCTCATTTTGTTGTTTTTAGTCTTTTTGTCTAACTTTTGTCATCTGTCTTAAGTTTTTGTCATTTTGTTTCTCGCTTTTGTCATTTTTTGTCTGGCTTTTGTCCTGTTGTGTCTGTTTTGTGTCGCTTGTCTGTTTTTTTTTGTTGCAGTTTATGTCTTACAAACACCTCAAATACCAGAGATGTTTGATGATTAGCGTTAGATGTTGGTTCTTAGTTGCTGTAACAAAGTTTTCCCTGATAAGAATCAATGAATGATCTTATTTTATGTTGAGTTGAATGTCCAGTGGAGCGTCTTCCATCTCTGGGTAACACCCGACCCCTGATGCACGGAAAAAACTCTAAATCTTACCAAGTCTATTTGTCTTATTTTTAGTCCAAATGTCTCATCCCACTCGATTTCAGATAAATTCACTTAACTAGAGACATTTCAGCAGATGGAGGGACTTGTTTTAAGACAATGCATCTTAAATATCTTGTTAAGTCAAACAATCTGGAAATTATCTTGTTTTGAGTTGAATTTTACAAGAAAACTCAAAATAAGTTTAACCCTCGTGTTGTTCTGTGGGTCAAAATTGACCCGTTTTAAAGTTTGAAAATGTGGAAAAATATATTTTCACAGTGAAACTTCTGATGTCCACATTTTCAACATTTTGGGAAAATTTTAAACAATTTTTTTTGGTGGTAGAAAAAGAAATGTTAAAAATGTTTCTTAAGAACATTCACAAAAAAATCAACCAAAATCCAGCAAATTTCGCTGGAAGTTTTACTGATATATATGGAATCACTTTAGATATTTTTAGGAATTTTTTTGTAAGATTTGTACTCATTTTTTGAAAATATTTACAAGAATTTTCTTGCCAAATTTGGGTGATTTAAAATAAATAAATAAATAAATAAATAAATAAATAAATAAATAAATAAATAAATAAATAAATAAATAAATAAATAAAACTTTTAAGGGAAACTTTTAAGGAATTATTGTAATTTTGTTCCTGAAGGTTTTGCAAATTTTCAGAAATTCTTTCTTCTTAATTTTTGGGATTTTTATTATTTTTATTTTACATTCTTTTTATTTTTTGGTGCCCATAAATGAAGAGGAGGGTTAATATGTCTCAAATTAGGAGGTTATATGAGAGCAAAAATCTATTTTTGAGTGAAAAACTGCTAGTTTTTATTTTTATTTTTTTAAGACACCTAAGCTTGACAATCCTGGTAAAATAGAGCTTAAAATAAGTTTTCCCAGATAATTTTAAGATCTCAATATTCTAAATATCAGATCTTATTTCCAGAAATCTTACCAAATCATTTTTCACTTGTTCTGTTGGCAGATTTTTTCCACTTATTTCAAGGTAAAAGTTTCTTGAAATGAGTTTTTTTTCTTGTTTTGAGAGGAGCATTCTTTCCAGTGTGGGAGAACTCTCTTGTCCTCACGGCACCAAAGAAGCTATTACCTCCGCCAGCGTTAATATGCACTTGAGTGACGTGGAGGTCTGCAGGTCGACCTCTTCACCAGGCTAATCCTCTTACAGCGATCCTACAGCACCTCTCCCAGGGAGGTCCGTGGCCATTACCCGAGCTTCTGAACCACGATACCAATTAATCCCGCCTTTATCTGGAGCTGCACCAACACTTATCGCTCTCTGTGGGATCTCCAGGTGATGAAGCCCTCTGCACCATCCTCTCCAGACGCTCCACTTAATTCCGTTTTTATCTCCTCGTGTATCAGCGTCAGCTTCGACATACACCGAGGCCTTTTCCCAGCAGGCGTTTGGGTGAAGAACAGTTCTCGCGGCGGGTTCCTCCAACCTTTAATCCCTCCATATCTACCTGGAACTAATCTCCAGCAGACCTTCTTTGAAGCTGTCTGAACTTCTTTATAATGTGGTTACCGGCTTTTATAGGAGGATAGCAACTGAGTTTTAGACGACTTTCTTGACCTTTTTTGGCAGAATTATCATTAAAAAACCCAGAAGATACTGCGGTATATAAAAGAATCAGTGCAATATTATACAGTGACTCAGATCCTCGCTGTTTTTATGGATAAATGATAAAGCTAAAGCTAAAGTAGGTTCTAGATGTCAAAATGACATCTAAATCAGTGGAAATACCACATTATTCTGCAATAAACTAAAAAAAAAATACACAAGATTTCAATTAATAATATTAAAATTGAGTGTTTTGAGAATGTTTTTTATACAATTTTGTAGTTGATGTGGACAGTTTTTGGGTCATGTGGAAAAAATGTTGGATCATTTTGAACCATTTTGGACCATTTTGAACATGTGTTAAGCCATTTTGGCCAATTAGGAGTCTTATTTGACCATTTTTGAGCCAATGGATGCAATTTTAGGTAAATCTAAACATGTTTGGAATCCTTTTTTTTTTTACAAAGCTACAGACACATGAGTTTGCTAGGTCAACCGTTATGTATTCCAGAGGTCATTAATCACAACAGAAGTCTTTGTCATTGTGCCCCTTTACTAGCTAAGCTCTCACAATGCTAAAACTTTAACTGTCTGCTTCCTCTCATTGCTAAAGTAAAGCTACAGACACATGCTACCAGTTGCTAGGTCAACTGTTATGCGTGCCAGAGGTCATTAAGCATCATAGAAGTCTTTGTCATGGTGCACCTTTACTAGCTAAGCTCCTACAATGCTCACTGCTTGCAAACACTAACTGCTTGCCTCCCGTGGTTGCTAAAGTAAAGCTACAGACTCATGCTACCAGTTGCTACGTCAACCGTTATGTATTCTGGAAGTCATTAAGCATCATAGAAGTCTTTGTCATGGTGCCCCTTTACTAGCTAAACTCCCACAGTGCTCAAAGGTTAACTGACTGCCTCCTCTGGTTGCTAAAGTAAAGCCACAGACACATGCTACCAGTTGCTATGTCAACTGTTATGTATTCTGGAGGTCATTAAGCATCATAGAAGTCTTTATCATGGTGTCCATTGCTAGTTAAATCCCCACAATGCTCTCTGCTTGCCCTCTGGTCTCTACAGCATTAAACAGTAAGAGGCTCCACCTGGTGGAACAACCAGGAACCACATAATGATTTTATGATCTTAATCTCTAGTTTCGAATCTCCTTCAATACAACATGATGTTTGTTTTGTCGTTTTTGGTCCCTTTCAGATTAAAATAAGGTTGTTTTCCATTGCAGGAACCTTTTAGGGTAAAAAACAGGATATATTGTGAGGCTTAAATGCACAAAAACCACAATAACCTATTTTTTTTGGTTTTCTTGATGTTCCCTTGCCCAAAAGCATTTTTTTTTTTACAGTTGTTTGTTGTTTTTAAAGGAATTTCATTAGACTTTTATAAATATGAGAGCACATTACAGGGGAATAATTCATCTAACCAGTGACATTTTTGAGCTTTATTAACCTAATAACCCCTAAATAACAGTTTTACTCCGCCCTTACTCTTTAATGTTTAAAATAAATGGGAAAAAACAAACCTAAACCCAATCAGAACCAAGCAAAATTGCTTGTTTTGTCTAAAAAGGACAGAAGCTTAAAAAAATCAGCTTGTGGATTTAAACAGTGAATTGAATTTATCTGGCGCTGAAGGGGTTAACTTCCTCTTATTTCCCTGCATGCTCATATTTTATTAAAAAATCTGTTTTTGTGTTATTCTTGCCGGCCTTTGTAACAAGTCTCCGGGGACCACTGGTGAAAAATAGCTGCTACATTTGCAGTAATGTTTATTTAATGTGCACTTTCCTTGTTAAATAGACCAATAAAAGTGTGTGTGTGCGGGTAAAGGCTAAACACCGGACCACATCTGCTTCATTTATTCCTCTCGCGGCCTAATTTTCCCTCGTACTTCATCATCTGTGTGGCTCAATAAACCTTCGGCGTTTCCTCGGAATGAATCTTTTTGCATTTCAAACTCGTCACTTTGAGCAGGAGGTTGGGTCCTCGGCGACACCGACCATCTGCCGGATCGTGTGTCCTTGAGGAACGAACTGATTAAATATCCACAGAGGGCCGGAGTTAACACGCCGGAAAATCACATTTCACCGCTGAGTTTAGAGCATTAGGACCCAAAACACATTCCGAGGGCAGATTCTGTCGTCGGGAGGTTACAGCTCCACGTTTGGCTGGAAACAGTGACTCAGATCTTTTCTGTTTTTAGGGATAAATGGTGAAACTAAAACTAAAGAAAGTTCTAGATGTCAAAGTTACCTCTAAATCAGTGGAAAGCCCACATTATTCTGATACGATAATACTGAGATCCATTCATCCACCCATCATCCATCCATCCATCAGGTCCTGGAAGCAGCAGATGAAGCAGGTCATTCCAGACGTTCCTCCCCCCAGCAACACTTTCCAGCTCTTCCTGGGGGATCCTGAGGTGTTCCCAGGCCAGATGAGATATATAATCCCTCTAGAGGTTCCTAGGTCTACCCCGGGGTCTCCTCCCAGGAGGATGTGTTCAGAAAACCTCCAAAGGAAGTCTCCCCGGAGGATCTGAATCAAATGTCCAAACCACCTCAGCTGGTTCCTTCAGAGGTGAAGGATCAGCAGCTCTGCTCTGAGCTCCCTCTAGATGTCTGAGCTTCTCCCCTTATCTCTAAGGCTGAGCCCAGACACCCTACGGAGGAAGCTCATTTCAGACGCTTGGATCCATGATCTCATTCTTTGGGTCACTACCCAGAGCTCATGACCATAGGTGAGGGTTGGAACGTAGATGGATGGTAAATTGAGAGCTTCTCCTTGAGGCTCAGTTCCCTCTTCACCACGACGGTTCGGTTCAACAGTTTTATTACTGCTGACGCTGCACCAATCCTCCTTTCCATCTCTAGCTCCATTTTCCCATCACTCATGAACAAGATCCTGAGATACTTGAACTCCTTCTCTTGGAGAAGCAACTCCCCCCCAACCCAGAGGGAGCAATCCACCGGTTTCCATCAGAGAACCATGGCCTCGGACTTGGAGGTTCTGATCCACATCCCCACCGCTTCACACTCAGCTGCAAACCGCTCCAGTGCTACTGAAGCTCTGAGGACCCAACAGAACCACATCATCTGCAAAAAGCAGAGGTCCCGATGTCCCCAAACCAGACACCCTCCTCACCCCGGCTGCATCTTGAGATCCATGAAGACCACAAACAGGATCAGAGACAAGGGACAACCTTGGAGGAGTCCAACACCCACTGGAAACGAGTCTGACTTTGTGTTGAGTATGTGGACACAGCTCTCACTTTGGTTGTACAGGGACCCAATGACTCATATCAGCGAAATTGGTACCCCGTTCTCCCCCAGTACCCCATACTCCCTCAGTACCCCCCACAGAGCCCCTCAGGGGACACAGTTGTAGACCTTCTCCAGATCCACAAAACAAATGTGGACTGGCAGGTCCAACTCCCATGACCCCCTCAGCAGGTAAAGATCTGATCCACTGTTCCACGACCAGGACGGAATCCATATTGTTCCTCTTGAATCCGAGGTTCTACAATCCATCAGAGCCTCCCATCCAGCACCTTAGAGTAAACTTTCCTGGGGAGGCTGAGAAGTGTGATACCTGGTAGTTGGAACACACTCTCCGGTCCCCCTTTTTGGAAATAGGAACCACCACCCTGGTCTGCCACTCCACAGGTACCGTACCTGATGCCCACAAGACATTAAAGAGACGTGTCAGCCAAGACAGTCCAACAATTGCTGCTGTTGTTGGACATTGTTGGACTATTGCCGAGATACTATATCGCATCTGTAACAGACCATTCTTCTGACATGATCCTACTGAGATGCTACCGACCTCTCTGATGGTCCAGAAGTACTTCCCGGCCAGGTCTTTGGGCGAAGCGCAGGTTTCCAGGTCGTCCTCTCGGGTCAGTCGACGAAGCCAAACCAGTTCACAGTTACAGTGCAGCGGGTTTCCTCCGAAACTCAGAACCAGCGCCGTCAGAGGAGAACCCTTCATCTTGGCGTAGACGGGGATCCTGAGGAACAACGGGTCTGGAGGGATCTTCTTCAGCTTGTTGGATGTCATGTCCAGCCTGGTGGAGGAGATGTGAAGAGTTAGATCAGTATGTCACTGCTGAACAAATGTTGAGGCATTTTGAACATCTTTTGAGTTATTTTGGACCAATTTTGAATCTTTTGGGACATTTCAAGTTATTTCTGACCAAAATCGCGTAATGTCGGGCCAAATTTCAAACATTTGGGACAAATTTCAAGTAATTTTGGACAAATCTCAATCTTTTTGGGGTCATCTTTAGTCATTTTAAACAATTTTTGAACATCTTCTGAGTTATTTTGGAGCAATTTTGAATCTTTTGGGACAATTTTCGAGTCACTTGGGACAAGTTTCAGTCATGTTGAACAACACTAAGTCAATTAAGACATATTTTTAGTAATTTAGGCAACGTTTTAAGTTATTCATGACCAAAATGGAATCATCTGGGGACAAATTTATAACATTTGGGACATGTTTCAAGTAATTTTGGACAAATCTCAGTCTTTCTGGTCAAGTTTATAGTCATTGTAAACCAATTCTGAACCTTTTGGGACAATTTTTGAGTCAATTGGGACAAATTTTGAAACTTTTTTTTAACAAATCTGAGTCTTTTTGGTCAAATTGTCAATTCATTTTTGACAATTTCTGAGTCAATTTGGTTATGTTTTGAGGAATATAGGGTTGGTTCAAGTTTTTTAGACAATTTCTTTTCTCCTTTTGGAACATTTTGGGCAAATTTAACCTCATCTCGTACAAATTTGAATATTTGTGGACACATTTTTTGTTAATTTTGAATGATTTAGAGTCAACTCAGACAAGTTGTGAATAATTTTGGACCAATTTAAAGTAGTTTTGGACAGTTTTGTTGTCAATGTGGACAATTTTTGAGTTAGGCAGGGCAAATGTTGAGTCACCTTGGTCAGGTTTGGAGTAATTTAAGATGGGTTTCAAGTTATTTTAGACCAGTTAGGAGTCTTTTATTTTTGAGGCATTGGACGCAATTTTAGGTAAATCTGAACATGTTTTGAGTAATTTTTGATGACTGGGCCAAATTTCAAGTCATTTTGGACACATTTTGAGTAGTTTTTGATGATTTTTTTTGTAATGTTGGACAGATGTCAGGTTATTTTGGATCAATTCTTCTTAGTTTTGGTCAAATTTTGAGTCACTGGAATTTTTTTAGCAATTTTATGCAAATTTCAATTCATTTTGTACAAATCTGAGTCTGTCTGGACAAGTTTCCAGTCATTTTTGAGCAACTTGCTTCACACGCTTTCATTAATTCAGTAAAATGAAAAGGAAGGAGGTGATTTGTTGGATTTGCAGCAAAAAGGTGACGTCTAATTGGACTAATTTTACAGTAATGTAGTCAAAAAGTTACCAGAAAAAGACAATACAAGCTTTTATTGTCATTATTTACATGAAACCTAATCATTCAGATAATTTGGCTGAAATAAACCTGAATGCTGAGCGGTTCTTTGGAGGAAACTCTTCAAACTGAACCATCAGTCGTGTAACTTCTAGTCTTCAAAGCGTCTTTGAAGTCACTTTAATTCCATTCCAGTTGTTGTTTTCTTATCGTTTCTGTGTAATTACTGAAACATTTCCTCTCCAGGTGAAGTCGGATCGACGAGCCGAGCAGAAAAAGGCGAACGTGTGCATCCACCGGTTCTCCGGTTCTCCTCGTTCTCCAGCTTATTGAAGCCCATCAGAAACGTCGGTTCATTAATCTAGAAATTGTTTCCTTTAAATGAAAAGTTTGACTTCAGTCTCACCACAGATTCAATCATTTCCTCTCTTTCAGTTTCACTTTTTCTCTCCTTTGGACGTTTTATTGGGTCTTTTTCATCAAACTTTATTTATCTTTGAGTCCAGTTAGACAGATTTCAAGTTATTTTGACAATTATTGAGTCAATGTTGACGTGCTTTGAGCCATTTTCGAGAATTTTTTTGTCATTTTTGGAGAATTTGTGAGACATTTTTGTACAAATGTGAGACATTTTTGAGTCATTTTGTACAAATTTTACACATTATGGAGAATTTTTGAGTCATTTTGTACAAATTTGAGTCATTTTGTCTAAATTTTGAGTCATTTTGTAAAATAAATAAACTCATTTGGGGAATTTCTGAGTAATTTTTGAGAATTTATGAGTCATTTTGGACATTTTTGAGTCTACTTCAGGTTATTTTGACCAATTTTGAGTAGTTTGGGACAATTGTGAGTCATGCGGAACAATTATTGAGTCATTTTGGACAATTTTAGATGAATTTGCACTCATTTTAATAATTTAGGACAGATTTAATGTTATTTTGGACCAATTTGGAGTCATTTCGGACAAAATGCAGAACATCTTGGAGAAATTCTCAATCATTTCTGAATATTTCAGTATTTTTTTGACAATTTTTGAGTCATTTTTGGAGGCATTTGAAACAAACGCTGTTCGTCAGCTGGTTTTAATGTTATGGCTGAATCTGTTTGAAAGATCCAGACTAAAACTTTCCACTGCAATAAATCTCCAAAAGTAAACTCCAGAGTGATTTCTTCCAACATGCCGCGTCAGCAGATTCATCGTGTAAAACATTTCTAATTAAAGGGAAACCAGACGGAGCAGGAAGTTTTTCCTCCTGAACTCAACGATGTTAATAAAGCGTTTCACCGCCGTCAGCTGGAAAAGTTGACAGACGGAGTTTAAAGCAGCTTTTAGTGAAATTACTGCCGACATGTAAACACAGAAGAGACCTGCAGGCCAAATAAACGCAGGAAAAGATCGATTTAAAGCTACAAAATGGAATTAATGGACAAAATGTGAAACAAAACCAAACTTTCAGAGCCAGACACTGTTTAAATAAAAATAAATGTCAGATTTTTAGCTTTTAAATGAACTCTGAAGGTTTCATGTGTTGATCTGAACTTCAAAAATCCCAGATTATCATCATTTCACTTCATTTTAAACTGACATCTCATTTTTTTCATGAGACGACTTGGAATAATTTTGAATCATTCTAGAGATTTTTTTTTAAATCATTTTATGCAAATTTGAGACATTTTTGAGTATTTTTGAGTCATTTTGAGTCATTTTGAGGAATTTTTGAGTCATTTTGTACAAATTTAAGACATTTTGGAGCATTTATCAGTCATTCTGGAGATTTTTAATCATTTTGTGCAAATTTGAGACATTCTTCAGTGTTTTTGAGTCACTTTTGACAATTATTGAGTCATTTTGGTAATTTTTGAGTAATTTTAAAGAATTTTTGTGTCATTTTGGAGAATTTTGAGAAATTTTATACAAATTTGAGTCATTTTGGAAAAATTTTGAGTCATTTTGGAGAATTTTGAATCATTTTGTGCAACTGTGAGACGTTTTTGAGCTTTTTTGAGTCATTTTGGACAAATTTTACACATTTTTGTGTAATGACTCAAACGTGTCATTTTGTACTCGTTTGAGACATTTTGGACATTTTTTAAAATCACTTTGGGACATTTTTGAATCATTTTAGGACATTTTTGAGTCACTTTGGAGCATTTTCTAGAAATTTCACACATTTCTGAATAATTTTGGAGCGTTTTTGAGTAATTTTGGAGAATGTTTCAGTCATTTTGGACATTTTTTAAAAATTCTTTGGGACATTTTTGAGTCATTTTGTGCAAATTTGAGTCATTTTGGAGATTCTATGAGTCATTTTATACAAATGTTAGACATTTCTGAGCATTTTTGAGTCATTTTGAGGAATTTTTGAGTCATTTTATACAAATTTTACACATTGCAGACAATTTTTCACTCATTTTGTAGATTTTTTGAGTCATTTTGAACAGATTTAAGATATTATGGAGATCTTTTGAGTAATTTTAGTTGAAGTTTGAAGAATTTTTGAGTCATTTGAATGAATTTGAATAATTTTGGATGAATTCTGGACAGGTTTCAGGTTATTTTGAACAATGTTTCTTAGCTTCTGATGAGCCTAGAAAGCTAAACATTCCCTGGAAGCACGGTGTGACGTGGAGGATTTAGTTTAGCTGATCCAGTTTTATGTGAAATTGGTTCAAAAATCTATTAAATTAACGAGCAGCTCATCAACAAAACATGATTATGAACGGTTTATTTTAATCCTGAGGCTTCAAGGGAAACAAAAAATCCTGGAGATGATTCTTTAATTCTTCATCCAGTCAGACATTGAGGATTTAAACTTGTTTACCGAAATAAACAGCAGAGTTTGTTGTTTCTTCATGAAAAGCATCTTTTGAGGCACATTTGACCTGAAACTTGACTAATCTGATGGAATATGTGCCTCCTCAGCCTCTAGCTGCAGATTTCTGATGGAAACGTGGAGGTTTAATTGACGGAGGATGTGGTTGTGTGGGCGACGCCAGCAGCTCAGACTGGATCATCAGCGTTTGTGCTGCAAAAATAAAAAGTGAGTGGAGCCTAAAAATACCCAGATGGAGCAGTAAACAAGCTGCAGCTGTCGGAGCTTTGATTCTGCTGCGTTTCATTCCGGCCGGATGAAATCAAACAGCAGGAAGTGGAGCTTTACAGAGAGGTAATGTACGGAGGCTGCTGATTGGCCGCCGCCGTGGCCTCACCTGGCCAGCTTGTGCAGGTTGGAGAAGATGCCTTCGGGGACGCTCTCGATCAGGTTGTGGTCCAGACTCAGGGTGTTGACGCTGACCAGCAGGGCCACCGTCTCCCAGGGGATGTCCACCAGGTTGTTGTAGCTCAGGTCCAGGTCCTCCAGGGTCTCCAGGAAGTCCTGACAGGAAGTGATGTCACAGGAAGTCAGACAAGACTGTTAGCAGGTTCTACTGCAGAGAGCATTAATGCATAGAGAAGGGATGCAGTCTGGAGAAAAACACTGGTTTCTGCAGACATATATAGATGTGTGTAGTAATGTGTAAATATAATACATTAATATCATTAATAACTGTAAATTAAAAAAACAACAATTTAAAGAAAGTATAGAGTTCAAAAAATATATGAAAAATAGTCTTAATTATTTGTGGATGCAATATAGTAAAAAAAGAAAGAAAACTTAATTAAAAGAATAAATTACTATTTGTAATATATATATATATATATAAACTAATCCTAACCCTCATTTTTTGATGTAGATGTATTTACAGATTTGGCTTTTTTTTTTTACATTTTAATTAACATATTGTGTTTTAGTGTGATTTTATTAGGAATTGGCAAATTAAGAAAAAACTGTTTTAAAAAATGGTTTGCAATACAGTCAAAAATATACAGAAATGTAACTAAAAGAACAAATTATTATTTGTTAAAAAAAAAGATTTTTGATGTAGATGGTATTCACAGGTTTGGCTTTTTTTTTTAAAAAACATTTTAATTTAATTAAAAATGTTTTTACTAGATATTTTTAAATTAAGAAAAAATGGTTTTAAAAGATCTGTTAAATAGTCAGATTAAAGATAAAATAACAGAGAAAATCTGTAAATAACAACAAAAAATGCACTTTTGTTGTCAAATAATCTGCAAATATCTGTAAAATAATAATATTTTTCCTTTAAAATACATGCGAAGAGTATAAAATATATAAATGTATAATGTATAAAATAAAGTCGACATTTCTGATGTGATTTACAGTTTTACAGGTGAAGAAATAAAGAAAAAAGGTTGAAAAAGAGACGAGAGACAGAAGGTGGAAAGAATAACTCCATTATTTTCCTCTTTCCAAGGAATCTGTTCCTTGTTCTGTGCATCTTCCTTGTTCATTTTTACACTTTTTAAACTGATATTTCTACATTTTTGCAGTTCATTCCTTTCCGCTTCGATACAAATTTCTTATATTTAAAAGCAAAGACAAGAAAATAATAAGAAAGGAGCAACTGAGTGAAGAAAAATTGCACTAATGGGATGTTTGAGATGAAGAGGAGAAGAGATTTAGCTTTAAAACAGAGGAAGACGTATAATCAGAGCTTGTTGTTGGTCTAATTGCCTCCAGGTTATTATGATCATCAGAACAGCAGATAAAGCAGCCATTGATCCGCCTGGAATTACCAGAATTATTCACCAGAGCTCATTTATCACCTCGTTTCTGCACAAAGGGAACTTTAAGAGTCGTGAGACCAGTTTTAAAGGCAGAAAATGGGAAGAGGTTAAAAAAAAAAGAGAAATAAAATCATGAAAACTAAACAAATGAGATGCAAAATGACAAAAAAAAGATGCTAGATATAAAAAATGAGACACTAGATGTAAAAAAAAAATGACAAAAACGACAAAAATGAGAAATAAAATGACAAAAATGAGAGACTAGATGTAGAAAAAGATACAAATGAGAAAAAAAGATGAAAATGAGATAAATAAGAAAAAGAATGACAAAAAGGAGACAAATGAGAAATAAAATGACAAAAATGAAACACTACATGACAAAAACGAGACACTAGATATAGAAAAAAGAGACAAATGAGAAATAAAATGATGAAAATCAGACAAATGAGAAATAAAATGACAATAACAACACACAAAAATTAGACAAATTAGACACAAAAATACAAAAACAAGACAAAAAATGCTAAGAAATGAGAAACAAACTAAAACACAGCTGCACACTTAAACCACTGCCGTGAGGAGCTTTTAACGGTTTTAATCTGCAGAAAATTACATTGTTTTTCAGTAAATATTGGCCTGACAGTTTGTGTACAGTAGCTTATATAATTGAATTTAATTTTTATTATCTTTTTGAACATCTATTTTTGTATATGGGGCATTAGTGAGTCAGGTGTAGTTGTTATTGTCGTTTTGCATTTCATTTGTCTCTTTTTTTGTCATTTTATCTCTCATTTTTCTCTTTTTTACATCTAGTGTCTCATTTTTGCCACTTTAATTCTCATTTGTCTCTTTTTACATCTAGTGTCTCATTTTGTCACTTTAATTCTCATTTGTCTCATTTTTGTCATTTTGTGTCTCATTTGTTTAGTTTTTTGACATCTAGTGTCTCATTTTTGTCATTTCATCTCTCATTTTTGTCTTTTTTAAAAAATCTAGTGTCTCATTTGTGTCACTTTCATTGTCATTTGTCTCATTTTGTCATGATATCTCTCATTTGTCTCATTTTTTACATCTAGTGTCTCATTTTGGTCATTGTAACTCTCACTTGTCTCATTTTTGTCATTTTTTGTCTTATTTTTGTAATTTTATTTCTCTTTTTTCTGTTTTTTTTAAAATCTAATGTCTAATTTTTGGTCACTTAGCGTCTCATCATTGTAATTTTGCATCTCATTTGTCTCATTTTTGTCATTTTAATTCTCATTTGTCTGTTTTTTAAAATCTAGTGTCTCATTTTTGTCATTTTGTGTCTCATTTTTTATCATTTGGTGCATTGTTATTGTCATTTTGTACCTCATTTGTCTTAATTTTTATAATTTTGTGTCTCATTTTTGTCACTTTAATTCTCATTTGTCTATTTTTTTTAATCTAGTGCCTCTTTATTGTCACTTAGAGTCTCATTATTGTCATTTTATCTCTCATTTGTCTGTTTTTTACACCAATGTCTCATTTTTGTCACTTAGTGTCTCATTTGTCTCTTCTTTTACATTTAATGTCTTATTTTTGATCTTTTAGTGTGCAATAGACTTGAGTTCTGCATTTATTTGTTGTTGTTGAATGACAGTAAAAAGCCAACCGTCTGTCTATGAATGGTGAATTATTCTAAATGTCTGTTGATGATTTTCTGACAGATTTTGTTCCATTTTCAGAGCGCTGCTTTAATTAAACTGAGAAACAGTAAATTCTTTTCACATTAGTGCAGTAAAAGTCCATTTGTAGCTGAACAAAGATTAGCTTTAAATTAAAATGATAATTCCAGCTGATGAAGGCCGGAGGCTAACTGGCTAATTCTGTCTGTCCTCATTTATTTATCACAGGACTGTTTCTCTACAGTAAATTAAAAGAGGAAATTAAACTGGAGTAAAACTTGTTCTGCTACAAACTGAACCAGACATCAATAAATAATAGCTTTAGGTTTTTGGTGTCGCTTTTTTCACTCATTAATTCACGGAATGTTTCTCCTGTTGTTTTCTAAATTGGTTCTGTGGATGTTTAACTTCTTGTTTCTGCATTTTTACCTCCAATTTCTGTGATTTTTGTGTTTCCATCAGCTATGTGTATATTTGAATTATATAATCAACTAAACTAACTTACGATAAAACAAAACAAGACAAAAGACTCAAAATGACAAAAAAAATACACAAAATGACAAAAATGAGGCAAAACAGAGACACACACTGACAAAAACAAGGCATAATATGACAGAATTTTGACAAAAAATTACCAAAAATGAGAAAAACAAGACACTAAAAGACAAATATTAGACATAAAACTACAAAAATGAGACAAAAAATGAGACACAAAATGACGAAATCTAGACATAAAATGACCAAAAATGACAAAAACAAGACACCAAATGACAACAATTTGGCCCAAAATGACCAAAAACAAGACAAATGACATACAAATTAAGAAAATTTAGACATAAAATGACCAAAAAATAGAAATATGAAACACTAAATGACAAAAATGAGGCATAAAACTACAAAAATGAGACACTAACTGACAAAAATGACCAAAAAGTTTGATGTTTTCATTATTTTGTATCTGGAAGGCTCCCTGTGAGATGCTAACAGTGATTTAACGTTAATAAATCTATAGTATTTGTGTATTTTTCTGAATTATTTACCTGAAAAGCCCCCTCTGAGATGCTGTGCAGCTGGTTGTTGGCCAGGATCAGGTGTCTCAGGTTGACCAGACCCTGGAAGTGGGCGTCGTCCAGGACGGTGAGGCGGTTGGCGTCCAGGTGGAGGGCGTGGAGGTCCTGGAGGTCTGCAAAGGCGTACGGTCGGATCTGACTGATGGTGTTCCTGCTCAGCGTCAGGTGGATCTGGATAGAAAAATAATAAACATCAGGTTAAAGCAGGTCCTGGAGGTGGAGATCAGATCTGTGGAGGAAACAGAGTCGTTCCAGCAGTTCACAATTTAAACTCCTAACCAGCTAATAATATTAATTAATCATGTTAATCATTAATAACATTAACAATTAATAATGTTAATAATTAATACGAGAGCTGCAGGTCGACTGAGATCAGGAATTATAGATCTAAAATAAAATAAAATGATCCTTTATTTAAAAAATAAATAACCACGTATATCTGTAATGTCCATAAAATAATATTATTTATTTTTCAAAATTGTAACTTAATTTATTTTATTATTTCCAGGTTTAAAGTTGAGATGTAAATTAATTCTATCATTTTTAAAAATAAATAAATAAACAAAAAAATAATAATAATAATCTAAAGGAAAAAACAAAAAATATAAAATAATAAAATCAACTGTAAAAATAATATTATTTGTTCAAAATAAGGGTGTATTTTAATTTATTTTGTGATTTCCAGCTTCAAAGTTAGATGTAAATTAATTCAATAATTGTTAAAAGAAATAAAATAAAAAATAAATAAATAAAAATAAACCAAATAAATAAATAAATGGTAATATCTGTAAAATTACACTATTTATTAAAAATAGTGTAATTTAGCTTATTTTATTGCTTCAAGCTTTAAAGTTGAGATGCAAATTAATTTTACCATTTAAAAAAATCATTTAATGTCTCATTTTTATCATTGTGATGATTTTGTCATTTATTGTCCCATTTTTGTAGTTTAGTGTCCTGTTTGTCAAAATTCTGTCATTTTGTGTCTCTTTCCTTGCCTTATTTTCTCATTTAGTGTTTCATTTGTCTCATTTTTGATAATTTTGTGGCATTTTTTTGTCATTTAGTGTCTTGTTTTTGCCAGCTGAGACATGAAACTACAGATAAAACATGTAATAAATCATTTTATTTATTATTATTAGTGAAATTTATCCATTAAACCTGGAAGACGTCAATAAATCCAGATGTTCTCTGTGGAAGAAACCAGAAAAAACTCCAGAGTTTCTTCTTTAATTGAACAGTTTAATTGTAAAAAATCCTCCTTTTTAAACTAGTTGTGTAATTTCCTTTACTTCCTCTTCAAGTGTTCATCTGTTGACTCTAAAAATCAGTAAGAGAAGCGAAACAAACAGTGAAACGTCCTGTGAGCAACAGAATAATGATCCTGGACGACGTCTGGATGCTGCTGATGGTTTTAACTGCAGGACTCGGATGTTTTCAGTCCATTTGTTGGATGTTTGAGGAAATAAACGCTGAGTTCTGTCAGGTTCTCTAAAGGTTCTGTGAAGGTTCTCTAAAGGTTCTGTGAAGGACCTGTAAAGGTTCTCTAAAAGTTCTATGAAGGTCCTGTAAAGGTTCTCTACAGGTTCTAACACCCACCAGGCTGGACATGTTGGCGAAGTCCCGGTGTCTCAGCGTGGTGATGAAGTTGTCCATCAGACGGAGCTCGGCCGTCTGCCGGTCGATGTTGGGAGGAACGAACAGGAGGCCCGTCTTGGCGCAGAGGACGGTGTAGGACGGGAGGAGGTTCTGGCAGGTGCAGCGCTTCGGACACAACATGGAGGAGGAACCAGAGGACAGCGAGGACAGGAGGACCAGGAGGAGGACCAGGAGGGGAAACACCAACGAAGAAGAGACGTCCATGGCTGCTGAGATGCTGCAACAAGAGGAGGAGAAGGAGAAGTTAGTTCAGTCAATTCTGCAACATTCTTCATCTAACACGATCAGCTTCTTCAAAACAACATCGCTGATTATTTTTGTTGAACTTTTCAATAAAATATCAGAATTTGAAGCTTCCTGTTCCTCAGATCTGCTTCCTGTTACTCAGATCTGCTTCCTGTTACTCAGATCTGCTTCCTGTTCCTCAGATCTGCTTCCTGTTCCTCAGATCTGCTTCCTGTTCCTCAGATCTGCTTCCTGTTCCTCAGATCTGCTTCCTGTTCCTCAGATCTGTTTCCTGTTCCTCAGATCTGGTCTGACGGAATTCAAAACCCAACTGAGACTACAATCAGATGTCAGCGGGTAACCGAGGAGACGGGGTGCGAGCAATCAAACAAGTGGACCTCTCAGATTTATCACCTGGATGGAAACATCACAGAAGTTCAGCTGAGCGCAAAGAAAGAAAGTTTGATTCTGTTTTATAGTCAGACCTTAACAAACTGTCCAATGGTGGTTGGTTTGTGTCACATTTCAGCTGTTTTACATCTTTTTATGTTACAGTTTGGTTGTTTTAGGTCATTTACAGGTTGTTTCATGTCACGTTGTTGTCATTTAACAACATTTATGGTCATTTTGTGCAACATTTTGGTCATTTTATGTGTTTTGGGGGTCATTTTTCTCACTGAAGTCACCTGGAAGAAGGTTCTTTGGTCTGAGGAGACAAGAATGGAGCTTTTAGTCCATCAGACTAGATATGTTTGGACACTAAACGCTGAACATCATCACAAACACACCATCCACACTGTGAAGCATGGTGGAGGCAGCATCATGATGTGAAGCACGGAGGTGGCAGCATCATGATGTGAAGCACGGTGGTGGCAGCATCATGATATGAAGCATGGTGGTGGCAGCATCATGATATGAAGCATGGAGGTGGCAGCATCATGATATGAAGCATGGAGGTGGCAGCATCATGATGTGAAGCATGGTGGTGGCAGCATCATGATATGAAGCACGGTAGTGGCAGCATCATGATGAAGCATAGTGGTGGCAGCATCATGATATGAAGCATGGAGGTGGCAGCATCATGATATGAAGCACGGTGGTGGCAGCATCATGATATGAAGCACGGTGGTGGCAGCATCATGATATGAAGCACGGTAGTGGCAGCATCATGATGAAGCATAGTGGTGGCAGCATCATGATATGAAGCATGGAGGTGGCAGCATCATGATATGAAGCACGGTGGTGGCAGCATCATGATATGAAGCATGGTGGTGGCAGCATCATGATGAAGCATAGTGGTGGCAGCATCATGATATGAAGCATGGAGGTGGCAGCATCATGATGAAGCACAGTGGTGGCAGCATCATGATATGAAGCATGGTGGTGGCAGCATCATGATGTGAGTCAAACAGCCAAACTGTTTGATTAGTTTTTTGAAGAGGAATGAGGTGAAACTGAAGCTTCTATAGTCTGTTGTCAAAAAACCCAAATAAAACGTTAAACTAATGAGAGCAGAAATCGTGTGAGTGCGTGACGGTATCAGCGCTAATGTATGCTGATTTATGGGACGACTTTCAGGCCGAGGCTGCGGTTGAATTTAGGTGCTGGAGTCTCCGAGGAACGCTGGAGCTTCTGAGAACAGATTTAATTTGTTTGGCCAGGCCGGCCTAGCATGAGAAAAATGCAAAGTAGCTCCTTCTCAGACTCACAGGAACTCCTCCATCCTCTGCTTCTCATCATTCATTCCTCCATCCTCTGCTTTTCATCATTCATTCCTCCATCCTCTGCTTCTCATCATTCATTCCTCCATCCTCTGCTTTTCATCATTCACTCCTCCATCCTCTGCTTCTCATCATTCATTCCTCCATCCTCTGCTTCTCATCATTCATTCCTCCATCCTCTGCTTCTCATCATTCATTCCTCCATCCTCTGCTTCTCATCATTCATTCCTCCATCCTCTGCTTCTCATCATTCACTCCTCCATCCTCTGCTTCTCATCATTCATTCCTCCATCCTCTGCTTCTCATCATTCATTCCTCCATCCTCTGCTTTTCATCATTCATTCCTCCATCCTCTGCTTCTCATCATTCATTCCTCCATCCTCTGCTTCTCATCATTCACTCCTCCATCCTCTGCTTTTCATCATTCACTCCTCCATCCTCTGCTTCTCATCATTCACTCCTCCATCCTCTCTGCTTCCATCTTCAAAAACAGCGTGTTTAATATTAACATGTACATATGCACACGCCACCAGGACACGCAGGCTGACACGTCCCTCGCTGTAATAAAACGTGTGATTAGAGGCTGACGTGTTCATTTACATGTTGATAGAGTTTCATGCTTCATCAGACCATTAGAGAAATACCTGAATCCCAGCTGCTAATGACAAGAAAGAGACTAGCGAGGAAGGCCACCAAGACTCCATGACTCCTCTGAAGGAGAAAGACACTAGAGAGGGAGGCCACCAAGACTCCATGACTCCTCTGAAGGAGAAAGACACTAGAGAGGGAGGCCACCAAGACTCCATGACTCCTCTGAAGGAGAAAGACACTAGAGAGGGAGGCCACCAAGACTCCATGACTCCCCTGAAGGAGAAAGAGACTAGAGAGGGAGGCCACCAAGACTCCATGACTCCTCTGAAGGAGAAAGACACTAGAAAGGGAGGCCACCAAGACTCCATGACTCCTCTGAATCCTCTGAAGGAGAAAGAGACGAGAGAGGGAGGCCACCAAGACTCCTATGACTCCTCTGAAGGAGAAAGAGACTAGAGAGGAAGGCCACCAAGACTCCATGACTCCTCTGAAGGAGAAAGAGACTAGAGAGGAAGGCCACCAAGACTCCATGACTCCCCTGAAGGAGAAAGAGACTAGAGAGGGAGGCCACCAAGACTCCATGACTCCTCTGAAGGAGAAAGAGACTAGAGAGGGAGGCCACCAAGACTCCATGACTCCTCTGAAGGAGAAAGAGACTAGAGAGGGAGGCCACCAAGACTCCATGACTCCTCTGAAGGAGAAAGAGACTAGAGAGGAAGGCCACCAAGACTCCATGACTCCTCTGAAGGAGAAAGAGACTAGAGAGGGAGGCCACCAAGACTCCTATGACTCCTCTGAAGGAGAAAGAGACTAGAGAGGAAGGCCACCAAGACTCATTGACTCCTCTGAAGGAGGAAGACACTAGAGAGGGAGGCCACCAAGACTCCATGACTTCTCTGAAGGAGAAAGAGACTAGAGAGGGAGGCCACCAAGACTCCTATGACTCCTCTGAAGGAGAAAGAGACTAGAGAGGGAGGCCACCAAGACTCCTATGACTCCTCTGAAGGAGAAAGAGACCAGAGAGGGAGGCCACCAAGACTCCTATGAGTCCTCTGAAGGAGAAAGAGACTAGAGAGGGAGGCCACCAAGACTCCTATGACTCCTCTGAAGGAGAAAGAGACTAGAGAGGGAGGCCACCAAGACTCCATGACTCCCCTGAAGGAGAAAGAGACTAGAGAGGGAGGCCACCAAGACTCCATGACTCCCCTGAAGGAGAAAGAGACTAGAGAGGGAGGCCACCATTTTATGAGTTTTTGTGGTGTTTGCATCACATTTTGTCCATTTTAAGCCTTAATGTGATTGTTTTTGTGCAACATTGTGGTCGTTTTATGTGCTTTTGTGGTCATTTTTCTTCACATTTTGTTCATTTCATATCATTTTGTGGTCGTTTGCATACATTTTGGGTTATTTTTGTCAATTTGGGGTTTTTTGTCGACAATTTTTTTTCCATTTTGCACCTTTTTAGTGTCGCATTTTGTTAATTTTCCACCCTTCTGTGGTGTTTGCGTCACATTTTGGTCATTTTATGTCTTCTTGTGATTGTTTCTGTGCAACATTTCGGCTGTTATACGTCTTTTTTTGTTACACTTTGGTCATTTCATATCATTTTTGGGCTGTTTTGTCTCACATTTTGTTTGTTTTTTGTCTTTTTGTGGTCATTTTGTGCAATATTTTGGTAATTTTATGTGCTTTTGTGAGCATTTTTCTCATATTTTGGCCATTTCATATTATTTTGTGGTCGTTTGCATCCCTGAATTGTTTTGTGTGGACATTTGGGCAATTTTATACTTTTTTGAAGTCATTTAGTGTCACATTTTGGTAATTTTCCAGTTTTACGTCTTTTTACGTCATAGTTTGGTCATTTTAGATTATTTTCTGGTTGTTTTGTGTCACATAATGGTTGTTTTACACCTTTTTGTGGTGCTTTTGTGGCATTTCTTGGTTGTGATGGGTCTTTTGTGGTCATTTTGAGCAACATTTTGGTAATATGTGTTTTCGTGGTCATTTTGCGTCCTATTTTGGCCATTTCATATCATTTTGTGATCGTTTGCATCTTTTTTTAGTAATTTTCCATGTTTTTGGGGTGGTTGCATCACAATTTGCTTGTTATGTGTTTTTGTTGTCATTTTATGCAACATTTTGGCTATTTTATGTCTTTTTGGTTATTTTTTGTCAATTTGGGGTTGTTTTGTGACCATTTAGTGTCTTTTTGTGATTGTTTTGTTTCACATTTTGGTAATTTTCTGTTCTTATGGTCATTTTTCCTCATATTTTGGCAATTTCATATCATTTTGTGGTAGTTTGCATCCATCCATCCATCCATTATCTATACACCGCTTAATCCTCACTAGGGTCGTGGGGGGGGTGGAGCCTATCCCAGCTGACTCAGGTGAAGGCAGGGGACACCCTAGACAGGTTGCCAGTCTGTCGCAGAGCTACATACAGAGACAAACAATCACTTTCACATTCACACCTACGGGCAATTTAGAATAATCAATTAACCTCAGCATGTTTTTGGACTGTGGGAGGAAGCCGGAGTACCCGGAGAAAACCCACGCATGCACAGGGAGAACATGCAAACTCCATGCAGAAAGATCCCAGGTCCGAGCTGGGACGTGAACCAGGGACCTTCTCGCTGCAAGGCGAAAGCGCTAACCACTACACCACTGTGCAGCCCGTCGTTTGCATCCCTTTTTGGTTATTGTATGTCAATTTGGGGTTGTTCTGTGTGGAAATTTGGGCCATTTTGTGCTTTTTGTGACCATTTAGTGTCTTTTTGTGATCGTTTTTTGCAACATAAAAATGTCAACCGTCGCCTGCTTCCTTTTAAACCGACACTGCAACAAACGCAGCAACATAAACAGGGTGAGGAAGTCGAGCCGACGGGGAACAAAACCCAGAAATGCAATCAGACCTACAGAGACTTGAGGTGCAGCTAATTATCCCGGCTGATAAACAACATGATGGAGGAGGAAAATGAAAGAGAAGAAACAGGATCTGTGGTGGAGTTACGGTCTCCAACCAGCTGGGGGGGATGTTGGGCTGCATGCTTACCGCTAATGAAATCATGCTAACACACACGTGCACACGCAATGACGTGCACGCTGCTGAGTTAAAGAGATGTGTACACAGAGAGGAAACACTTGATATTCATGTGACGAAATATTCTGAGCTCCTCTTGGTCTCAATAAGCTGCTGCTACTGTCTTTATCAGAAGGAAACGCTGCTGCTCTCTGCTTTAACTCCACGTCTGTTCAGATTTACATGCATTTACATTCCCATGATGTCCAGAGAGGATTAGAGTATGCTTCCATTACGTTTCTATTAACCCAAAAACCAACACAATGAACACATGAACTTTCAACCCAAAACACCATCTTTCCTTCAAGAGGTTTTAGTGAAAACAAAACCAAACGCTGGACACCATCTCCTCTGTGAAGCACGGTGGAGGCAGCATCATGATTAAAGCATGGTGGTGGCAGCATCATGATGTGAAGCACAGTGGTGGCAGCATCATGATGTGAAGCATGGTGGTGGCAGCATCATGATGTGAAGCATGGTGGTGGCAGCATCATGATGTGAAGCATGGTGGTGGCAGCATCATGTTTTACGTCTTTTTCCATTGCAGTTTGGTCATTGTATATATTTTTGTGTTGTTTTGTGTTACGTTTTGTTCGTTTTATGACTTTGTGTGGTCGTTTTGTGTCACACTTCGGCTGTTTTACATCTTCTTTTGTTACAGTTTGGTTGGTTTACGTTACTCCGGGGTTGTTTTGTGTCACATTTTGTTCGTTTTATGTATTTTTCCGCTACAGTTTGGTCGGTTTACATTACTTTGGGGTTGTTTTGTGTCACATAGTTGTCATTTTACCATCAGGGCTTTTTTCTCAGCAGCAGCAGCAGCTTTTTATTTACATTCTGTTCATCTCTCTGCTGCTGCATCTGGATTCAAATCAATAAGAATTCATATTAACACTCTCTAACCACACAGACGTTTCAGAACATCGACTCTCCGCCACAGAACCATCTGTAAGAAGCACTGCAGCCTAATTAGTACCTTAGATCATCATCTAGATGTAAATAAATCCATAAAACTACACAGAAAGCAAACTGAAACCACCCATTAACTGGTTAAAACAGTGAGTTTAAGGAAGAATAAACTGGAAAATGTCACATTAAAGACAATCAAAGAGCACAGCAGCTATAAAATGCACAATTACTGAGTAAAATAAATAAATTAAAACCAAAAATATGAATCAATGCATATTTCTGGAGAATCTACTCTGTAAAAATAGAAAAAAAAATTTAAAAAAATGTGACAATGTGACAGTAAGGATGCCAGAAAAAATATAGTAAAAATGGTGAAATAACATTTTAAAAATAAAGATATTTTTAGGTAATTTAAATGCAGTAAAACTGTGTAACTTTATGGTCAAATATTGTAAATGAACAAATTAATATTTAAAAAAAACACAGATTTTTAATGTTGACATTATTTGAAGTTTTGGCCAATTTTTATTATTATTATTATTATTATTATTATTATTATTAATAATAATAATAATAATAACAATAATTGGTTAATTCATTAATGTGAATTTAAAAAAATAAAAAAAATATTTCTTTCATTTTACTGCTAGATTTTATCCATCATTTAACAACAAACTTTTCCAAGGGGTCCAAAATCGGTAAAATAATATCTTTGTTGATTTAAATACATAAATGCATTTTTTAAAAATGTGAAAATGTGGCAGTAAGTATGCCAGTAATTTATTTATTCATTCATTCATTCATTTATTTTATGTGTCAAAATGTACATTAATAATTAATTACTTTCATTTTACTGCTAAATTTAACCAAAAAAGTTCAAATCTGTAAAATGACTAAATTTTATTTTATTTATTCATTTTATTTACTTTTTTATTTAAAATAAACATTATCTATTTATTTGTAACTGGGTTAGGGTTCCAAGCGGTAAAATAACGAAAAACGTCTCTAAAATAATATTTATTTGATTGAAATGCATGTTAAAAAAAATTAGAAAATGTGAAAATGTGGCAGTAAAGAAGCCAGAAAAAAATATGTTGGAAATGGTGTAATACAATTTAAAAGACTAATTATAGTTTTAGGTAATATAAATGCAGTAAAACTGTGTAATTTTATGGTCAAATATTGTAAAAGAACAAATTAATATTTATTTAAAAAAATACAGATCTTTGATGTGGACATTATTAGAGAGTTTTGGCCATTTGTAGTTAGTTATTTATTTATTCATTCATTTATTTAACGTATCAAAGTGTAAATTGATAATTATTTTTTGTCATTTTACTGCTAGATTTAATTAAAAACAGTTGAAATGTGTAAAATGAGCGACGTCTATCTGACTGATTGTGATTCCAGCTGCAGGTTTAAAATCTCATATCTGAGCGCCGCGGCGGCTAATTAGCATCAGAGTGACAGAAATAAATGACATTTAAACGCTTCCTGTTTCTGCAGATCCATTAAGACGTCAGCTGTGATGGATGTGAAAAGAAAAGGAGCCCATTTTCTCTATTTTCTCTATAAATCATTTCATCATCAGCCTGAAGATTCTTCCTCCACGTTAGAACCAGATTCTGATGACATTGAACCACTAAAAACACGTTAAACACACGTTAAACCGCTAAAACATGTTAAATACTTAACTACTAAAACACACTAAACACACGTTAAACCACTAAAAACACGTTAAACACACGTTAAACCGCTAAAACATGTTAAATACTTAACTACTAAAACACACTAAACACACGTTAAACCGCTAAAAACACGTTAAACACACATTAAACCGCTAAAACATGTTAAATACTAAACCACTAAAACACACTAAACACACGTTAAACCGCTAAAAACACATTAAACACACATTAAACCGCTAAAAACACATTAAACACACATGAAACTACTAAAAACATGTTTTTGTGGTCATTTTATGGGACATTTTGGTCATTTTGTGTCTTTTTATGGTCCTTTGCATCACTTTTTGGTTGTTTTACATCAATCTGGGGTTGTTTTGTGTGAAATTTTTGTCATTTGATGCCTCTTTGTGTTCATTTTCAGTAACATTTTGGTCCTTTTCCATCTTTTGGTGGTGTTTGCATCACATTTTGCTCGTTTTATGCCTTTATGTCATTTTGGTTGTTTGATTCTGACAACATTTAAGCACTAAAAACAAACTGCAGTTTTTAAATTTTTGACATCAAACTACTGCACTGCACTCCTTGTTGGGTTTTCTACTAATTTATGCTGAACAAAGTCAACAAGGAGGTGAAATATTTGTGGTTCCGAATCAAAGTTCCTCTGAGAGAACTCCGTCTAACGAGGCTTTGATCGGACACCTCTCCCATTCCTGGACGCCGTCCACTAAACGCTGATTGTGTCGCTGCCGTTTGATCCCAGCTTCGTTTGATTGGAGCTGATTTCTTATTTATACGTTTCACGCATATTCAGCCTCATTTCCTCCACCGGAACCGGATTTAGCTTCTCTGCATTTTAAAGAGACTTTCAGCAGCTGGAGCCTCAGAAAGCTGCTCAGAGTTCGTTGTTTCTCAACGTTTATCTGGTTTTCTTCTCAATCTGCTGCCGTCTGACGGCTTTCACTTCGTTCTCAACCAGTTTTAACACCAGATTTTCAAGCATTGTGTTAGAAAAGATTGATGAGGTCGAGAGAATCAGCTGGAATCAGACGTGTTTGGAGTCTCTAGAAGCACAAACTGATCAGTTCTATGAGTTAAATGTTCACAAAAAGTTGTTTCCATCCAACATGAGGCTCAATAACTATTTACTAAAAGTCAAAAACCACCTAAAACCTTTTGTTTTTGGTAAAACTGAAGAGCTTTGCTGGAAATCCATCAACCTTTTCCAATGAAATGCTTCAAAAACTGGGGAACTGGTGGTTTAACAGCAGGTTTTGAAGCATTTCACTGGAAAAGGTTGATGGATTTCCAGCAAAGCTCTTCAGTTTGACAGAAAACAAAAGGTTTTAGGTGGTTTTTGACTTTTACTAAATAGTTATTGAGCCTCATGTTGGATGGAAACAACTTTTTCTGAACATTTAACTCATACTGGTGAATAAAACAAGTTTTATCTTCTGAAAGAGCGAAGACGGATCATTGATTGATGATGTCACTTTATCTGCACCTTCTGTTACTGTCTGTTAGAGTGTGTTAGTGTGTGTTACTGTCTGTTAGAGTGTGTTAGAGTGTGTTACTGTCTGTTAGAGTGTGTTAGAGTGTGTTACTGTCTGTTAGAGTGTGTGTTAGAGTGTGTTAGAGTGTGTGTTAGTGTGTGTTAGTGTCTGTTAGAGTGAGTTAGAGTGTGTTAGTGTGTGTTAGAGTGTGTTAGAGTGTGTGTTAGTGTGTGTTAGTGTCTGTTAGAGTGAGTTAGAGTGTGTTAGTGTGTGTTACTGTCTGTTAGAGTGTGTGTTAGAGTGTGTTAGAGTGTGTTAGTGTGTGTGTTAGTGTGTGTTAGAGTGTGTGTGTTAGTGTGTGTGTGTTAGTGTGTGTGTGTTAGTGTGTGTTAGTATTAGTATTTGTTAGTGTGTTAGTGTGTGTGTTAGAGTGTGTGTTAGTGTGTGTTAGTATTTGTTAGTGTGTGTTAGTGTGTGTGTGTTAGTGTGTGTGTGTTAGTGTGTGTTAGTGTTAGTATTTGTTAGTGTGTGTTAGTGTGTGTTAGAGTGTGTGTGTTAGTGTGTGTGTGTTAGTGTGTGTGTGTTAGTGTGTGTTAGTGTTAGTATTTGTTAGAGTGTGTTAGTGTGTGTTAGAGTGTGAGTTAGTGTGTGTTAGTGTGTGTGTTAGAGTGTGTGTTAGTGTCTGTTAGAGTGTGTTAGTATTTGTTAGTGTATGTTAGAGTGTGTGTGTTAGTGCGTATTAGTGTTAGTATTTGTTAGTGTGTGTTAGTGTGTGTGTGTTAGTGTGTGTTAGTGTTAGTATTTGTTAGTGTGTTCGTGTGTGTGTGTTAGTGTGTGTGTGTGTGTGTGTTAGTGTGTGTTAGTGTCTGTTAGAGTGTGAGTTAGTGTGTGTTAGTGTGTGTGTTAGAGTGTGTGTTAGTGTGTGTTAGTGTGTGTTAGTATTTGTTAGTGTATGTTAGAGTGTGTGTGTTAGTGCGTATTAGTGTTAGTATTTGTTAGTGTGTGTTAGTGTGTGTGTGTTAGTGTGTGTTAGTGTTAGTATTTGTTAGTGTGTTCG
Source organism: Amphiprion clarkii (assembly GCA_027123335.1). Lineage (NCBI taxonomy): Eukaryota > Metazoa > Chordata > Actinopteri > Pomacentridae > Amphiprion > Amphiprion clarkii. The sequence continues at coordinate 36,500,111 of CM049575.1, forward strand.
TGTGTGTGTGTTAGTGTGTGTGTGTGTGTGTGTTAGTGTGTGTTAGTGTCTGTTAGAGTGTGAGTTAGTGTGTGTTAGTGTGTGTGTTAGAGTGTGTGTTAGTGTGTGTGTGTTAGTGTGTGTTAGTGTGTGTGTGTTAGTGCGTGTTCGTGTGTGTGTTAGAGTGTGTGTTAGTGTGTGTTAGTGTTAGTATTTGTTAGTGTGTGTTAGTGTGTGTGTGTTAGTGTGTGTTAGTGTTAGTATTTGTTAGTGTGTTAGTGTGTGTTAGTGTGTGTTAGTGTTAGTATTTGTTAGTGTGTGTTAGTGTGTGTGTGTTAGTGTGTGTTAGTGTTAGTATTTGTTAGTGCGTGTTCGTGTGTGTGTTTGATGAAGACGATCGTCATCATCATCAGTGGATCGTCTTCGTCTCAGTGTGACTCTGAGGTTGAATGAGGTCACAGTGAGACGCAGCAGAATTATTCTGATGCTTTTAATTTCTGTGGTTCAACTCCAACAATTAGACTGAAAAATACAGAAAACATCTGTAAAAAATAAGAAAAAACATCTTTAAAAATATGAAATAAGAACTGAAAATCCGTCCTTAAGACTGTCAGTAAATAAACAAATAAAAGAACAGTGCAACATTCAATAACAATGGTAAAGGCAAATATCTGTAAAATAATCGGAATTTTTCTCCACCCAGCAGTGGATTTGGCCTATTTAATTTAATTTAATTTTTTTTACAGTCTACATCTTTTTATTTCTGTGATTTTTACTAAATATCATCTGCAATCCAAAACAAAAAAAGGGAAGAATCAGCAGAATAACAATTAAAAAATGTATTTACTACTTTCAAATCCTTACTATACATTTTAATATAGATTTTCTTCTTTTCAAATAACAGCAAACAGCAAATATCCGTCTGTTTCTGACCTACAGACAGTAAATTTTATTTAGTTTTTATCATTTTTTCTCAAACGAAGGAACAAATTCACTTTTTTCTGTAATTTAACAAAAAATGTATCAAATAACAGTAAATTCTTGTGTTTAATTCTGATAAAAACAGTTTTTTAAATTTATTTGAATGTTTTCCAGCATCGTGTTTGTGTGTTTGTGAGTTTAATTAGTTGTCTGATTGTGTTTTGTATAATTACCTTCCTGAATGTCAGCGCTCTGTGTGTGTGTTCGACTGTATTTCAGTCATTTTACATGTTAAACCTGCTGATTCTGTGCGTCTCATCGTGACTAGAATTGTTTTCCGGAGTCGGTCTTGAATATTTTTGCATAAATTCTGCCAGAAAAACAGAAAATAAACGGCTTATAAAGATCAGAACAACGATTATTGCTCAGATAAAGAAGCTGCCAGAAACTCCTCAAAGATTCAGTGAAACCAGACTTTAAGGTGTCAGATGTCTCTGTTTTAAAGCATAAAGAAATAAAGTTGGTTTAATTTGACGTGAAGAAAGAAGAGATGTGTTTGTTTTTCACATATTATCCAACATTATCAGCTGTTTGTGGTTTTAAATGTCAGATGGTGGCAACATAAACACTAATTATCTGCATTTATGTTGCATTTTATCCAAAATGTTGCCTTTTGGTTCCACAAAAATGGACAAAAACCTGAAATTGAGATGTAAAATGATCCTTAAGCCTCTCAAAAATAAGATTAAATTCTTCAAACGGACTCAGAAGTCGTCCAGAGTAACAGAAAATGTCCAAAATGTGTCCAAAATACCTTGAAAACCGACCAAAATGACTCCAAACTGTCATTTTTTCAGTCATTATGGAAATTTTGAGTAATTTTGGGCAAGATTTTTTTATACATTTTGACCCATTTTATACCAGTTTTACACCTTGAGAAAATGTTTCACCATGCTGAATGTATCTCCAACAACCTGCTGCTCTGTTCGCTGTTTCTGAGCCGAGCTACACTTTATTAATCTGTCGAAAATTGTCCAAAACACCTCAAAAACCGACCAGAACGACTACAAACTGCTTCAGAATGACAATTTGAGTCTCTGCTCATCGAATCTAGAAAGATGTTAAACCATGCTGAATGTATCTCCAACAACCTGCTGCTCTGTTCGCTGTTTCTGAGCCATGCCATGTTTATTTTACTGATCCAGAACATTTCACTGAGTCTCAGTTGAAAATTGACTCCAATTGAGTCCATATTGACTCAAAAATGTCCAAAAACAACTGAAAACTCTTCAAAAATAACTTGAAACTGGTTCAAAGTGAGAATTTTTCAGTCGTTATGAACAATTTGAGCCATTTTGGACACATTTTTTGACATTTCAAATAATTTTTAGTCCCATTTTCCACCCATTTAATGAACAACTTGTGTCTCTTTAAACACATTTTTGGTATTTTTAACAACTTTTAGTCCAGTTTTCCCATCAATTTCAGCTTATATTTGATTAATGTTTTAGTATGATTGTCTTCTCAGTTGAAAAATGTCTAAAATGACTCAAAAAAATGTCCAAAATAACTTGAGAATTGTCCAAAAATGACTTGAGAATTGTCCAAAAATGACTTGAAACCGAGCCATTTTGGACCATTTTTGGTATTTTGAACCATTTATAGTCCAGTTTAAGCACCGATTTAAGCTGATTATTGATTAATTTCCCAACAGACCTGCGCTTCACACATGATTAGTTCAAAGACTGTTGGAAAGTTGAACATGTGACGCTGCATCTATTTTACTGAACCAGTAAGTTTGAATCTAAAATAATTCAAAAAAATGTCCAAAATGACTAAAACAAATTTCCAAAAATAACTCAAAACTGGTTCAAAATGAGAATTTTTCAGTCATTATGAACAACTTGAATGAATTTAAACACGATTTTGATATTTTGAACAACTATTAGTCCCGTTTTCCACCAATATAAGCCTTTATTTGATCAATGTTTTAAGTTTAATTGTCTCTCAGTCTAAAAATGTCCAAAATAACTCAAGAAAATGTCCAAAACAACTTAAAACTTAAAAAAAAAAAAAGACTTGAAACTGGTTCAAAAAGAGAAATTTTCAGTTTATAAAGAACCTGAGCCGTTTTGGACAAATTTTTGGACATTTCAAACAATTTTTTGCCTAATTTTCCAACAATTTAAGCTTATTATTTATTATGTTTTAAGTCTGATGGTCCTTTCAGTCTGAAATCGTCCAAAATGACTCAAAAACTGTCCAAAATAACTTGAAAATTGTCCAAAAATGACTTGAAGCAAGTTTAGAAATGATATTTTTTTAGTCATTATGAACTTTAAATTTTGGACATTTTATATATTTTGGACAATTTTAGTCCAGTTTAACCACGAAAATAAACTTATTATCGATGAATTTCCCAATAGAACTGCGTTTCACAGGATTAGTCCAAGGACTGTTCTAGCAGACGACTATTTACAGTTTATGGCTCAGATAAAGTGCTTTAATTTGGACTTTTTTCCAAATAAAAGATGTGTTTTGTGAGTTCAGAAGGTTAAACTGTTGACTAGAAGCAGCACAGTTTGTATATTTGTTGGCTTCATTGAGTTTTTAAAGCTGCATTCTGAATAACCAAACACTGACGAGGCTTTTTTTTCAACAGATAATAAACGTTTGATGGCAGCGGGAGCCTCTTGAAAATGCCGCCGTGTTGGCAGGAACGTGGCGGCTGTAATTACTGTGATTGTGTTCACCTCCAGAGTTTCATATTCCTGCAGAAGAAAGCCAAACAAACAACCACCTGACCGAGATAAGAGAACACAGAGCTCACTGCCGGCTGCCGACAACAGGATTAGCATGTCAATAAGACAAGGAGGAGGAGGACGACAGGAAGCTGACAGGAGATAACATGAAGACTGGGGTTGCTTCATTGTTCAGCAGAAACGCCGTCTGACGACTCGGACGTGTTAACGGAAGCTACAAGTGGCATCAGCGAGGAAACGTGAGGGGATTTGGACACACTTTCTATTCATTCTAGCAAATTTTAGTCCAATTTTAAACCTCTGCTGATCAAATCTAGAAAGATGTTTCACCATGCTGGATGTATCGTCCAACAACTGCTCCAAAATGACTCGAAATGTGTCCAAAATGACTAAAAACTTGTCTAAAACAACCTAAAATTTGTCGAAAGTCACAATAAATTGACTTAAATGTGTCCAAAATGACTTGAAACTAGTTCAGAATGACTCTTATGGGAAATTTTCAGTTTAGTTTTAAACCTCTACAGGTCGGATCTAGAAAGATGTTTCACCATGCTGAATGTATCGTCCAACAACTGGTCCAAAATGATTTCAAACTAATTCACAATGACCATTATGGACATTTTGAAGTCATTTTGAACAATTTTTAGTCCCTTTTTTAACCTCTGCAAGTCAAGACTAGAAAGATGTTTCACCATGCGGAATGTATCGGCCAACAACTGGTTCAAAGTAACATTAAATTAACCCTAAATGGGTTCAAAATAACTTGAAAACTGTCCAAACTTACTCAAAACTAATTAAAAATGACCATTATGGACAATTTGAAGTAATTTTGGACAATTTCTAGTCCAGTTTTGAGTTTCTGCACATCAAGTCTACAAAGATGTTTCACCATGCTGAATGTATCGTCCAACAACTGGTTCAAAGTAACATTAAATTAACTCTAAATGGGTCCAAAATAACTTGAAAACTGTCCAGAATGACTTAAAACTAACATTTTTTGATCATTTTAGACATTTTTTTGATCATTTCAACCATTTTAGTCATTTCTTTAAGCTCTGCAAGTCAAATCTACAGAGATGTTTCACCATGCTGAATGTATCTCCAACAACCTGCTGCTCTGTTCACTGTTTCTGAGCCATGCTGCATTTATTTGATGAATAAAAAGACTCAAAACTAATCCAAAATACTTCAAAACTATGTAAAATGACTTCAAACCCGTTCAAAATGACCTTTTTTTTGTCATTTTTTTTTTTAAAACATTTTTTCCCACATGTATATAAAATATTCTGGTTTCAGCAGCTGTTTCTGTTCAATAAATCTAGTTTTTAACATTTAGTGAATTAAAACGGAGTTTGAGCAGCGAAGAGCTGCTGTCAGGTCGTTAATAAATCATGAAAATAAATATTAAAACACTGTTTCAGTCTGTTTGATTTCAGTTTCAAACGTTATCCAGGTTCAGCTTCATAATTAATAAAGATGTCGGGTTTCAGCTCTATAATTAATGATATACATTAAAGTCAGGTAAAATAGCGTTTTATATCATTTTTTAGAGGACGTTAAACACTAATATGTAAATTAATCAGGTAAACTAGTATTTTATATCATTTTCTATATTATTTTTAATGCTAATATGTAAATTGATCAAGTATCTTATATCATTTTTTAAAGAGAATTTTAAGTGCTAAAATGTTGTTTTATGTCATTTTTCATACAGTTTTAAATGCTAATATGTAAATTAATCAAGTAAAATAGTGTTTTATATCATTTTTTATATTATTTTAAATACTAATATGTAAATTAATCACACCATAAATGCCACTATTAGTTAATAACTCCAATATTTAACATGTTTTGCTCATTTTTGAAGCCAATAGTGTGTTTTTTTTTTCTCCACTGTAAATCCCTTTATGAATATATATTATATACAACTGATGCACATTTTGCTTGATAATGTGTGTTTTTATGAAATTACAGGTGACTTTCTGCACAGGTGTGAAGGAATATTCACACAAACAGTGAAACTTCTCTGCATATTTCCATAAATATGATGGAATGGTTTGTTAATCTGTCGGCGGAGGCTTGTTTTTAAAGACCTGCAGCTTTTATAATCAGCTCCAATAAATCCCATCGTCTCTGATTCCTGGAGGAAACCTTTGAGTGTTTTAATAATCACTGCTCTCCAGACCGACAGACGGAGAATAAAACCAACAGTTTCTGCTCTAGAATGTCAGAATTACAGCTCAGGTAAACACCAAACCTGCTACAATGTTTGGAAAATTACAGTTTTCTCTGAACTGCTGAGTGGAAAAAAGACCGACTGCTGATTTTATTTTGACATTCTGGTTTTATTTTAGTTATATTTGTATTTCTGGGACATTTTCTGTTTAGGTTTGTATTTTTATGACAGATTTTTTTTTTATGACATTTTAAAAAAATATTATTTTATATTTGTGCTTAAATGTTTAGAACTTTCTAAAAATATTTTTAGGATTTTGTTTATACTATTTTTTAACATATTTTTCTATTTATCTTTTTAGGACATATTTTTCTACTAATGTTTATATTTTTAGACATTTTTTTTACATTATTTTAGGATAATTTTTTAATATTTTTACAACATATTTTTTCTCAAATACTATTTCAGGACATTTTAAAAATATTTTTAGGAAATATTTTAAAATATTATTTTATGACTTTTTTTTCTTAGGTTTATATTTTTATGACAGATTTATATATATATATATATATATATATTAGAACATATTTTTATATTATTTTAGGAATTATTTTACTAGTTTCGTTTATATGTTTATATGACATATGAAATGTTACATGTTATATGACAGATCTATATTTTAACATATTTTTAATAATATTTTAGGACATATTTTTCTTGCTATGATTTTATTTTTAGGACATATTTTTCTGCCTATATTTATATTTTTGGACATATTTTTAATAGTATTATAGGACCTATTTTTCTTCTTATATTTATTTTTTTGAAACATATTTTTAATAATATTTTAGGACATATTTTTCTTGCTATGTTTATATTTTTCGGACCTATTTTTCTTCTTATATTTATTTTTTTTAAATATATTTTCAATAATATTTTAGGACATATTTTTCTTGCTATGTTTATATTTTTTTCTACTCTCTAATTTCCGTCCGTGGACCTGAAGACTGATGTTTTCATGTGTTTCTTTTTATATTTATCGGTCGTATAAATAAAATGCCGACCTTCATCCTCAGAAACACGTCGGACTGGAAAAAGGCCGACTGGAGGCCGACTATCGCCACGGTAACTGATGCTGCACAGCCAGATCGCCATGGCAACTGATGCTGTCACCACTTTCACCTTAAATTCCGTTTAATTTTCCTTAAAGCTTCATCTGGACGACGTGTTCCTCTGTTTGAGCAGCAGAAGAAGAAGAAGAAGAAGAAGAAGAAGGAGAAGAACAAGGAGCAGCAGAAGAAGAAGGAGAAGAAGAAGAACAAGGAGCAGCAGCAGCAGCAGAAGAAGAAGAAGGAGAAGGAGAAGAACAAGGAGCAGCAGCAGCAGCAGAAGAAGAAGGAGAAGGAGAAGAACAAGGAGCAGCAGCAGAAGAAGAAGAAGAAGGAGAAGAACAAGGAGCAGCAGCAGCAGCAGAAGAAGAAGGAGAAGGAGAAGAAGGAGAAGAAGGAGAAGAACAAGGAGCAGCAGCAGCAGCAGAAGAAGAAGGAGAAGGAGAAGAAGGAGAAGAAGGAGAAGAACAAGGAGCAGCAGCAGCAGCAGAAGAAGAAGGAGAAGGAGAAGAAGGAGAAGAAGGAGAAGAACAAGGAGCAGCAGCAGCAGCAGAAGAAGAAGAAGAAGGAGAAGGAGAAGAACAAGGAGCAGCAGCAGCAGCAGCAGAAGAAGAAGAAGAAGAAGGAGAAGAACAAGGAGCAGCAGCAGCAGAAGGAGAAGAAGGAGAAGGAGAAGGAGAAGAACAAGGAGCAGCAGCAGCAGCAGAAGGAGAAGAAGAAGAAGGAGAAGGAGAAGAACAAGGAGCAGCAGCAGCAGAAGAAGGAGAAGAAGGAGAAGGAGAAGAACAAGGAGCAGCAGCAGCAGCAGCAGAAGAAGAAGAAGAAGGAGAAGGAGAAGGAGAAGAAGGAGAAGAAGGAGAAGGAGAAGAAGGAGAAGAAGGAGAAGGAGAAGAACAAGGAGCAGCAGCAGAAGGAGAAGAAGGAGAAGGAGAAGGAGAAGAACAAGGAGCAGCAGCAGAAGAAGAAGAAGAAGGAGAAGGAGAAGAACAAGGAGCAGCAGCAGCAGCAGAAGAAGAAGGAGAAGGAGAAGAACAAGGAGCAGCAGAAGAAGAAGAAGGAGAAGCGAGAAGAAGGAGAAGAAGGAAGCATCAGATCCACATTTTCAGCTCCAAGCAGCTCCTCTGAGGAGAGTTTCAGGTTTGATGGAGCAGAAAACGTCCAGGTTTTAATGTTTAGAATGATCCTTTCTGGGAGAGTCTGGTCTTCAGTAGAACCTTTCTAGAACCGTGTGACGCTGCTGCTGGATCTAAAACCATCTAACTGTTCAGAGGAATTATGGGATGGATCGTCCAGCAGGAATGAAGCCTTCGCTGGGACCTGATTTTGTTTCTGTTGGAGTGATTTCACAGTAATTCTGCTTTTTTTAAAAATTGATTTGGCATCTCTTTGTGATCATTTTGTGTATTTTTGTCACAAACTTTGCATGTTTTTTTGGTTGTTTTTCATCCTTTGTGGTAATTTTGTATCATTTTTTGATTATTTTGTGTCTTTTTGTCGTAATTTTGCGTCTCACTGTCGTGATTTTGCAGTAATTCTGCATATTTTTTCATTGAATTTGCTATTTTTTGGAAATTTTGCATATTTTTGTGATTTTGTGTCTTTTAGTGATAACTTTTTGTAGTTTTTGGTGATTTTGTATCTTTTTTTTCGTAATTCTGTCTATTGTTGTCATACATCTTCCATGTTGTTTGGTTGTTTTGCATCTTTCTTTTTTTAATTTTGCATATTTTGGGGGGATTTTGCCTAATTTTTGGTGAGTTTGTGTCTTTTTGTGGTCATTTTGCATCTTTTCATTGTGATTTTGCATCTATCAGTGATAATTTTGTGTATTTTTTGTGATTTAGCATCTTGTTGTGGTAATTTTGTCTATTTTTGAGGATTTGCATCATTTTTTTGGTAATTTTGGGTCTTTTCATGGTAATGGAGATTTTGCATGTTTTTTTTCATTTTCAAGGGCAGATAATTATTAATAATTGATGTTTTGTGTCTTTTTAAACTATTTTTGAGTCATTTTTGACCATTTTCTACTCATTTTGAACTGGTTAGAAGTCATTTAGGCAACTTTTGAGTCATTCTGGACGATTTTTTTGACTCAGTTTGGAGTGATTCAACAATTCTTCAATCCTTCTGACTACTTATTATTATTTTGGACTGGTTTTCAGTCATTTAGGATTAATTTAGAACCATTTTTGACAGGTTTCAAGAAGATTTAGAACTAAGTTTAAGTCATTTTACTAACTTCTGACCAATTTACAAATCTGAACATCTAAAAACTGGAAGCTTGTCTGGTCCAACTTTAACCCATCAGGTTCTACTGATGTTAGATCCTCAACAGTTGGAGAAATGTGGACCAAAGGCTGGATTTTAGTAGAAATATGGATCCATCCATAGATAGACACTGACAGGAACTTTATGGAGACTCTAGACCAGCCTGGATTGATGGTGTTGGACTTTTTTCCATTATTTTCCTTCATTCGTGTGATTTTTACTAGTTTTGGACGAGCTTGACGTCTATTTACTAGCGTTGTTTGGACATTTCGGGGCAGATAAATATTCCTTGCTGTCTTTCTGGACAGATTTGAGTCGTTCTGAACCAGTTTGAACAGATGGAGGAGGATTCCTGCCGGTTTTTAAAGAGCTCGGGGTCGCTGGACGAAGCCGACTCCTGGAATCGCCTGAACCGGAACGTTTCTGGGAGCTTCTGAGGAATCTGACAGATGGAGAGTTCATCACCCCGCTGGCTGCCGGAGAGACGGCGAGGGACGGACGCCTCATTAGCCGGGCGCTCTGAAAGCTACGAATCATCGTCTGGGGATGGGAGCTCGGAAACACCCGACAAAGTGTAGCTTGAAGACGTCTCTGAGACGCCGTCACATGTTTGTTGGATAAACATGAAGATCTGTGAAGAACACGAGCTCCACTGACTCTAAAAAGATCCAGAATTCAATGACCAAAAACCTCCAAAACTCACGACATAATCAGAATAAAATCAAGAATAACTGAGAGAGTTGGAAACCTGACATCACACAGGACGATATCTGCATCTTTTGGTGGTAAATCTGTCACAAATCTTGTGTCCTTTTTGGATTATTTTAGATCATTTGGTGATAATTTTGTATATTTTTGGAGGATTTTGCATTTTTTTTGGTGATTTTGTGTATTTTTGTGGTGATTTTGCATCTTTTTGCAGTGACTTAGCATCTTTTTTGGTAATTCTATTTGTGTCCCAAATTTTGCATTTTTCTGTGTTATTTTGCATCTTTTTGTGGTTAGTATATTTTGTGGGATTTAGCATCTTTTTTTGTTTTTTGTGGTAACTGCATGTTTTGAGGTAATTTTGTGTACTTTTTTGATGATTTTGCATGTTTTTGTGGTAATTTTGTTTCATTTTGTGGTCATTTTGCAGTAATGCTGCATATTTTTCATTGATTTTGCATCTTTTTGTGGTGGTCTACCATAATTTTGTAATGATTTTGTGTCTTTTTTAAAAAAATAATTCTGAGTATTTTGTGAATTCTCCATCTTTTTGGAGTGATTTAGCATGTAGCTTTAGCATGTTTTTGTGGTAATTCTGTCTGTTTTTTCATAAATGTGGCGTCTTTTGGTGGTAATTTTGCATCTCCCCAAAATTTGGGGGTATTTTCAGGTCATTTTATGAGTATTTTGAGGTATTTTCCAAACTTTGGGGATATTTTCCAAATCAAGACATGAAACTATCAAAACGAAACACAAAGTGTATTTCCAGGTACTTTCTGTGTATTTTGAGGTACTTTCTGTCTATTTTGAGGTACTTTCCAGCGTGTTGGGGGTATTTTGAGGTACTTTCCAGCGTGTTGGGGGTATTTTGAGGTACTTTCCAGCGTGTTGGGGGTATTTTGAGGTACTTTCCAGCGTGTTGGGGGTATTTTGAGGTACTTTCCAGTGTGTTGGGGGTATTTTGAGGTACTTTCCAGTGTGTTGGGGGTATTTTGAGGTACTTTCCAGCGTGTTGGGGGTATTTTGAGGTACTTTCCAGCGTGTTGGGGGTATTTTGAGGTACTTTCCAGCGTGTTGGGGGTATTTTGAGGTACTTTCCAGTGTGTTGGGGGTATTTTGAGATACTTTCCAGCGTGTTGGGGGTATTTTGAGGTACTTTCCAGCGTGTTGGGGGTATTTTGAGGTACTTTCCAGCGTGTTGGGGGTATTTCCAGGTGAGGTGTGTTCAGGTGATGACATCTTCTTTCCTCTGGTGGTTTTCTGGTTTCCGTCTCACTGAACCTGAACCTGAACGTCCCGTCGGCTTCGTCCTCTTTTAGTTTCTGCTCTCTGTCTCTTCTCACCTCAGCGTTGTGTGTCTGTTTGTGTGTCTGTGCGTGTGTCTGTGTGTGTGTCTGTGTGTGTGTCTGTTTGTGTGTCTGTGCGTGTGTCTGTGTGTGTGTCTGTGTGTGTGTCTGTTTGTGTGTCTGTGCATGTGTCTGTGTGTTTCCTGTGTGATCTTTGTGTCTAAATCTGGAGCTGGTGAACGTATTCATGCATGTGTGTGTTTTGGACAAAGCCCCGGAGGTTTGTGTGTCTGTTTATCTGTCTGTGTGTGTGTATGTTTGTGTGTCTGTCCTGGGGGATGGACTGGCAGCGACCCTGCAGGTAAACAACAACAACAACAACGCCTGCTGTGTGTTTGTGTGTCTGCAGGAACACAAACATGCTGCCCGGTGATAAGCTGCAGACAATAGGAGGCTGTGTGTGTCTGTGTGTGTCTGTGTGCGACGGGAAATGAGACAATGAGGCGGTCGGCGGCCAACAGCGTCAATGTCAGAGATTCTGGACCAAACCAGCAGCAGAGACTTCAAAACTGCAGGTGGAACGTCTTTGTGTTGTCATGTTGTTGCGTTGCTGTCTTCATTTTGTGTCTCTTTGTGGTTGTTTTGTGTGTTATTGTGGTTGTTGTGTGTGTTTTTGTGGTTATTTTGTGTCTCTTTGTGGTTGTTTTATGACTCTGTGGTTGTTTTGTGTCTTTTTGTGGTTGTTTTGTGTCTCTTTGCGGTTCTTTTGCATCTTTGTTGTCGTTTTGTGTCTTTTTGTGGTTGTTTTGTGTCTCTTTGCGGTTGTTTTGCATCTTTGTTATCGTTTTGTGTCTTTTTGTGTTAAATTTCTGTCTCTTTATGATTGTTTTCTGTATTTTTATGGTAGTTTTGTGTCTTTTTGTGTATTTTCATGGTTGTTTTGTGTATTTTCATGGTATCTTTGTGTGTCTGTCTGATCTTGTTGTGTTTGTTTCCTCGTTAACAGACCCACCAGAACCCCGTTTCCTCCCTCCGTCTGTATCGGAGCCCAGATAACCAGCAGGAGGAATGAAAACATTTCCATAATGACGGCGGAACAACAGAGGAAATAATCAAACCCAGAGAGGATTTCATTAACAGGAAACTAAATGTGAGCAGCAATCAGTCAGCAGAGACACGAGAGAAATCAATGTCTGGAAATAAAAACTCTGCATGGATCTGCAAGAGCTTCTGGTTGTTCCACTGAGGGGTTTTACACAGCAGAGGGGTGGTTTCTGGTACTGTAGGGGTAGTTTCTGGTACTGTAGGGGTAGTTTCAGGTACTGTAGGGGTAGTTTCAGGTACTGTAGGGGTAGTTTCTGGTACTGTAGGGGTAGTTTCAGGTAGGGGTAGTTTCTGGTACTGTAGGGGTAGTTTCTGGTACTATAGGGGTAGTTTGTGGTACTATAGGGGTAGTTTCTGGTACTGTAGGGGTAGTTTCAGGTAGGGGTAGTTTCTGGTACTGTAGGGGTAGTTTCTGGTACTGTAGGGGTAGTTTCAGGTAGGGGTAGTTTCTGGTACTGTAGGGGTAGTTTCAGGTACTGTAGGGGTAGTTTCTGGGACTGTAGGGGTAGTTTCTGGTACTGTAGGGGTAGTTTCTGGTACTGTAGGGGTAGTTTCTGGACTGTAGGGGTAGTTTCTGGTACTGTAGGGGTAGTTTCTGGTACTGTAGGGGTAGTTTCTGGTACTGTAGGGGTAGTTTCAGGTACTGTAGGGGTAGTTTCTGGTACTGTAGGGGTAGTTTCAGGTACTGTAGGGGTAGTTTCTGGTACTGTAGGGGTAGTTTCTGGTACTGTAGGGGTAGTTTCTGGTACTGTAGGGGTAGTTTCAGGTAGGGGTAGTTTCTGGTACTGTAGGGGTAGTTTCTGGTACTATAGGGGTAGTTTGTGGTACTATAGGGGTAGTTTCTGGTACTGTAGGGGTAGTTTCAGGTAGGGGTAGTTTCTGGTACTGTAGGGGTAGTTTCTGGTACTGTAGGGGTAGTTTCAGGTAGGGGTAGTTTCAGGTACTGTAGGGGTAGTTTCAGGTACTGTAGGGGTAGTTTCTGGTACTGTAGGGGTAGTTTCAGGTACTGTAGGGGTAGTTTCAGGTACTGTAGGGGTAGTTTCTGGTACTATAGGGGTAGTTTCTGGTACTGTAGGGGTAGTTTCAGGTACTGTAGGGGTACTTTCTGGTACTATAGGGGTAGTTTCAGGTACTGTAGGGGTAGTTTCAGGTACTGTAGGGGTAGTTTCAGGTACTGTAGGGGTAGTTTCTGGTACTGTAGGGGTAGTTTCAGGTAGGGGTAGTTTCTGGTACTGTAGGGGTAGTTTCTGGTACTATAGGGGTAGTTTGTGGTACTATAGGGGTAGTTTCTGGTACTGTAGGGGTAGTTTCAGGTAGGGGTAGTTTCTGGTACTGTAGGGGTAGTTTCTGGTACTGTAGGGGTAGTTTCAGGTAGGGGTAGTTTCTGGTACTGTAGGGGTAGTTTCAGGTACTGTAGGGGTAGTTTCTGGGACTGTAGGGGTAGTTTCTGGTACTGTAGGGGTAGTTTCTGGTACTGTAGGGGTAGTTTCTGGGACTGTAGGGGTAGTTTCTGGTACTGTAGGGGTAGTTTCTGGTACTGTAGGGGTAGTTTCTGGTACTGTAGGGGTAGTTTCAGGTACTGTAGGGGTAGTTTCTGGTACTGTAGGGGTAGTTTCAGGTACTGTAGGGGTAGTTTCTGGTACTGTAGGGGTAGTTTCTGGTACTGTAGGGGTAGTTTCTGGTACTGTAGGGGTAGTTTCAGGTAGGGGTAGTTTCTGGTACTGTAGGGGTAGTTTCTGGTACTATAGGGGTAGTTTGTGGTACTATAGGGGTAGTTTCTGGTACTGTAGGGGTAGTTTCAGGTAGGGGTAGTTTCTGGTACTGTAGGGGTAGTTTCTGGTACTGTAGGGGTAGTTTCAGGTAGGGGTAGTTTCAGGTACTGTAGGGGTAGTTTCAGGTACTGTAGGGGTAGTTTCTGGTACTGTAGGGGTAGTTTCAGGTACTGTAGGGGTAGTTTCAGGTACTGTAGGGGTAGTTTCTGGTACTATAGGGGTAGTTTCTGGTACTGTAGGGGTAGTTTCAGGTACTGTAGGGGTACTTTCTGGTACTATAGGGGTAGTTTCAGGTACTGTAGGGGTAGTTTCTGGTACTATAGGGGTAGTTTCAGGTACTGTAGGGGGTAGTTTCTGGTACTGTAGGGGTACTTTCTGGTACTGTAGGGGTAGTTTCAGGTACTGTAGGGGTAGTTTCAGGTATTTTATGGGTATTTTTAGCTATTTTGTGTGTATTTTGAGCTATTTTGTGGGTATTTTGAGGTATTTTGTGGGTATTTTGAGGTATTTTGTGGGTATTTTGAACTATTTTGTGGGTATTTTGAACTATTTTGTGGGTATTTTGAGGTATTTTATGGGTATTTTGAGGTATTTTGTGGGTATTTTGTGGGTATTTTGAGGTATTTTATGGGTATTTTGAGGTATTTTGTGGGTATTTTGTGGGTATTTTGAGGTGTTTTGTGGTATTGTTGTTTGTTTCACTGCATAAAACTGAACCGAGAAGCTGTTCCAGGTGAGATTTTGCGTCTCCAGTAGATTCATTCTAAACGGTAACGGAGCTGCTGGGGATTTTCTTCATCACTGATCTGGGAGCAGCTGCTTAGTGGAACAGAAAACCAGTTTCTGTCCTCTGAGGGAAACCAAACGATCCCAGATTCAGAGGCAGAAACTTTATAAATTCACAGTCAGACCAGTTTCAGGTCTGTAGACGTCGACTGGAGACACAAAACTGTAGAACTGAAACAGAAAGACACGAAATGACGACAAAGCGAGACGAAAAACCCCACAAAGACACACAAAAAGACCAGAGAACCAAACGTTTCACATGCTGCATCTATTTGTCAAAATTTTACATCTTTTTGTTGTGATTTTGCATCTTTTCATGTTAATTTTACATCTTTTTCTGGTGATTTTGTATCTTTTTGTGTTGATTTTGCATCTTTTTGTGGTGATTTTACATATTTTTGTGGTGATTTTGCATCTTTTTGTGGTAAATTTACATCTTTTTGTGGTGATTTTGCATCTTTTTTTGGTAATTTTCCATCTTTTTGTGGTGTTTAGTCGCTTCTTTCCCTCCAGATGTTTCTGTTCAGTCGTTTGTTTCCCTCCAGATGTTTCTGTTCAGTCGTTTGTTTCCCTCCAGATGTTTCTGTTCAGTCGTTTGTTTCCCTCCAGATGTTTCTGTTCAGTCATTTGTTTCCCTCCAGATGTTTCTGTTCATTTTCCCTCCAGATGTTTCTGTTCAGTCGTTTGTTTCCCTCCAGATGTTTCTGTTCAGTCGTTTGTTTCCCTCCAGATGTTTCTGTTCAGTCGTTTGTTTCCCTCTAGATGTTTCTGTTCAGTCGTTTGTTTCCCTCCAGATGTTTCTGTTCAGTCGTTTGTTTCCCTCCAGATGTTTCTGTTCATTTTCCCTCCAGATGTTTCTTTTCAGTCGTTTCTTTCCCTCCAGATGTTTCTGTTCAGTCGTTTGTTTCCCTCCAGATGTTTCTGTTCATTTTCCCTCCAGATGTTTCTTTTCAGTCGTTTCTTTCCCTCCAGATGTTTCTGTTCAGTCGTTTGTTTCAGTCGTTCTGCAGCATCGACCCAAACACTCGTCCACATCCGTCTATTTTCAGCTGAACGAAGCACAAAAGGTCCGTCTGAGCGTCTCTGAGTCAGTCTGAGAGACTCTGAGTCACCGGACTGAAGGTGAACGTTGCTGCTGCTGCTCACTGCATGAAAACATTCCACCAAAACAACAACCGTCGATATTCTGGGGGAACAACATCATCTAAGACCGCTGGACCTGATCTAATGGAGTCATTATTCACATTTTTTTTTTTATTCTGATGACATTCTGAGGAAGTTCTGCTGGTATTTTCAGCAATATGTTTTATTTTAATTCTCAGAATGTTTGTCTTGAAGGCAGGAAAACCAAAAATGTTTTGGTGAAAACGCTGTTATGCTCCAATGTTCTCGAAACAGAATGTCGCACCTTGATTATTGTGCAACGTTGTGGGAACGTTTTCTAGGTTCTATAATGGGTTTTCTGCAGAATGTTCCACCTTTTTTATCTGTCAAAGTACAGGGATGTCTTCAAAAAGAAAAAAAAAGTTGATAATAAATTCGCGATAAGAAAACTAAAAAACACTATGAGTTGGATGATCGACCAACACAACGATCACATAAAGCAGAGTTAGTACCATCACGGCCGTAACTAATGCCTCTTTTATCTACTGCCAAAAGTTCACGTCTCTTAAAGTTACCCCCGATGAGGAGCTCGCTCTTGAAAATGCACAAAAATAGCACAAAATAGACCCAAATCTGACAATTAAGTCAAAACGGGCGACTTCCTGTTGGGTTTCGGGTATGTGTGTGCAAATTTTGATGCGCTTTGGAGTATCTATAGGTCAACAAAAATGCGATTCAAAAGTCCACCAAAAATTAAAAACAATTCCTTGCATTCCAGTAGAGTTCTCATACTTTCAGTGCTCGGACACTAAAAATAATTAAAGCTGCAAGTAGCGTTGGTCATGTCCAAGCACTGACAGTATGAGAAAAATTCCAGGGGCCACCACTGCTGAACCTTAGGCTTTTGCAGTACATTTTAATAACTTTTCATCACTAATGCCTTTTTTCTATCTATTGCCCAAACTTCACATCTCTTGGAGTTCTCCCCTATGAGGAGCTCACTCTTGAAAATGTCCAAAAATGGACCCAAATCTGCGAATTAATTAAAAATATTACATAAGATATGTATATAATTACAATTATATATAATAATATACACACAATATATTTAATATATTGAATATTGACAATAATAATAATAATAATAATAATAATAATAATAATAATAATAATAATAATAATAATAATAATAATAATAATAATAATAATAATAATAATAATAATAATAATAATAATAATAATAATAATAATAATAATAATAATAATAATAATAATAATAATAATAATAATAATAATAATAATAATAAATAAATTAATATTTTATTAAATCATGTTGAAAAAATATGTTTACAAACAGTCAAGCATTCAAAAATTCGATAAAAATTCTGGCAAATATCTGCATAAAAACAATTTTAATTATTGCTATTATTGAAATACAAAAAATTAGTGTAATTTTATGGTAAAATATGAAAGAATAATTACATTTATAAAAATATAGATATTTAATGTGGACATTATTATGGTTTTGACCTTGTTTTTATATGAAAATTAATCATTTCATTTCATATTTTACTGGATTTTATCTTCATATTTATTTCCTGTTTTGATTTTTTTGAACAGTTTAAACAATATTCACCATTTTCCAACACTTTACAGACATAAAAGAATTTTTTTTTAAGGAAAACTCGATCAGGATTGGACGTAAGGTTTCCCCCAGAGACTCTGAAGAGGAGCTTTTTAATTGAAGTGCAGCTTAAAGTGGAAGAACGTGAGTTAAAGGAAGCGAAACTGTTTAACGTCGAGACATAAAAATCATGTTCCAGGACGAGAACATTAGATTTTAATTAGATATCCTGCGTTCACTATAATCTCCAGAAACAAACCAAAGATCCCCGGAACGTTTCCATAATTGGATTCTAATAAGCTGAATAATATTTGGCATCTTTATGGAGCTGCTGCTGGATGAAAACAGTGTAAACCTGTTTAATGTGTGGGAGGGAAAGCAGCTCATTAGCTTCAGCTCTGATTCTACCGCCGGACTCTCAGGGCCTTCAGCCGCTAGCTTTGTTTAAAGAACAACGGTTCCTCTGCTCGGCTAATTAGTCTGCAGGCTTTAGAGAGGAGGAACCAGAACCAGAACCAGAACCAGAATAAGAACTAGAACTGGGGTGAAGCAGAGGACAGAACAAGACGTCATCACTGACTCTAAAACCTCAGATATATATATATATATGTGTGTGTGTGTGTGTGTGTGTGTGTGTGTGTGTATATGTGTATATATAAATATGTCAAAAACATACATAAAGCAACTTAAATGATCAGTTTTGTTGATGTAGAAAGGTGGTTTATCACATTCTCTTAGTTTAACAGCTTCTTAACTTGTCATCAGTGACTACAATCGACTACAGCAGCTGACTCCTGAGGTAATTTAAATTGATGCTGAAATAACCAAAATTAGATACAAACTTACCAAATTATGACAAAATTTTATATGATATGACACAAAATTGAGGCAAAAGGGCCAAAATAATGTAAATTGGTGCCAAAATGACCAACATTAGATGTAAAATGACTACAACAAAAATTAATAACAATTTGTTGCATTCCAGTAGGGTTCTGACACTTTCAGTACTTAGACCTTAACAATAACTAAAGCTGCAAGCATCATTGGTCAGGTCCTCGCATCTTTGGTCCTTAGCCATGTCCACACCCTTAGACTTTTGCGGAAGATTTTTTTAACCTTTCATCACTAATGCCTCTTTTACTTACTGCCCAAACTTCACATCTCTGGGAGTTACCCCCTATGGGGAGTTCACTTTTGAATACATCCACAGATGTCCCAAAAACACCCTGTTGTTCGTCCTTCGCAGGCGAAGATGACATTGACTTCTTCATGATACATGAGGGCTGGTGTGTGTGCGGAGATGGCTGATTAGGCCAATCGTTGCATGGAAAAGTCTGTTGCAGTGGGGGCAAGGAATAAGCGGGGTTGAACTGTGCTGGGAGTTCAAACCGTCATGTCTACGCTGCTGTCTCTGCTCTATGCTACTGATGCGTCTCTGCTCAGCGTCGGACACACAAAAATGGCCCCCAAACACCCCAAATCTGACAATTAATTCAAAATGGCTGACTTTCTGTTGGGTTTTGGGTATGTGTGTGCAAATTTTGATGCACTTTTGAGTATCTTCAGGCCAACATAAATGCAAGTCAGAAGTCCACCGAAAACATTATAAGTCCTTGCATCACAATAGAGTTCTCACATTCAGTACTTGGACCCTAATAATAATTAAAGCTGCAAGCACCATCGTTCTGGTCCTCGCATCCTTGCTCGTCAGCCAGGGCCACACCCTTAGACTTCTGCGGGAGATTGTGATAACTTTTCATCACCAATTGCCTCTTTTATCTACTGCCCAAATGTCACGTCTCTTGGAGTTACCTCCTATGAGGAGTTCATTCTTGAAAACGTCCAAAAAAGGCCAAAAATGGCTGAAAATGTGACATTTAATTCAAAATGGTCGACTTCCTGTTGGGTTTTGGGCATGTGTGCAAGAGGCTTTTGTGTGTGTCCTGACGTGCTTCATATGTCTACCAGATTTCATAGATCTAAGTCAAACGTGCTGCAGGGGAAATATTTTACCAACATTTCAGGGCCACATGTGCAATGCCCTGTTAAGCTGCAAAGCATAAAATATGTTTAAATAGATGTTGTCAAGCCATAAAGGGCATCAGTGAAGAGATTTAAAGGAAGATGCACCTCAAGAGATACGACTTTACACAATAAACCATCAAGAAGCTGAGGCTGTAGATCATTTAGCCAAGCAGCAGACGTTCAGCGGACTCCTCCTTACAGCGATGGACACTCTGGGCCTCTTAACCCGGACAGAACTACAAATATGAGAGCATTTATCGGAGCGGGAGCGTCGCGTCGGGGCTGTTAATAAAGCTATAGATGAAGCTGTTCATCACCGCTACGATCACACCGGGGGCACTTGTTAAAAAGCTGCTGATGATGCTGCAACCTAAACACAGAAACACATTAGAGGCTGTTTGTCAAACAGGATGACACTCGATCGATGCCACAATCAGAACAAAGTTCACACACATCCCAACAGATTCTGCTCTCAAGGAATCAGACCGGTTTAAAATCACAGAATGACATGAAAACAGGCTATTTATCCTCTAAAATCAGTTCACATCAACACTTTAGGAGCTCTTTTTATTTAACTGTTAAATCTCCAGCTGTGATCGGAGTTTTATGTAAAATTAAAGATGAATGGGTTCAATAGTGGAGCAGAAACCTGGAAAATTATTAAAACTGACATTAAAAAGCATTAAATCTGGCATCCACATGACTTAAATACTGCCTATTTCGAAAGAAAAATTTGGCTAAAATGTAAATTAATGCAATTTTAAACCCTTTTTGGCAAATCTATTAACTCAGTTATCCAGTTATTTATAATTTTAACATTCTTTCATACATTTTTGACACTTTAGATCCTGATTTTGGCCAATAAAAAGCATCTATGACCCTTCAAAATGCTGTAAAATCTCATTATTTCACACTTTTATTGGAATAAATGACTGGAATGAATGACGTTTGAATTACCCAGTTATTTTAAGGTTATTGACACTGTCTGGACTACAAAACCACATTGAATTGATCTTAATGTTGGCAAATCTGCAAGATTTTACAAAATATCTTTAAATGATGATGTAATTTTTATGATATTAACATTGTTTTGTACACCTTAGAATTCAATTCCAGCAACAAAAAGCATTTTTGAACTGAACATTTTGAATTGAATGAAGCTTCAGTTTTGAAGTAACTTTTAAGTTTAGTGACACCATCTAGACTATAAAATCACATTGATTTAATTCATTTAAATGTTGGCAAACCTGCAAGATGTTTTCAAATACAGTTAAATATAAATTTATGCAATAAAAGCCTTTCCTCGCTGGTAAATCCCAGAAAATCGGTACTGATTCCATGTTAATATGGAGTTTATTCTGTTTTTCCAGGAATCTCTGCTTGACTTAACTGTTTATTACATTAAAATATGAAGATCAACGGTTCAAAAAGAGAAAACGGCAAAAACTATGTTGATTTATTTACTTTTTACAGTTCAACTGATGCTTTAGTTTGAAGCAGGAAACTCAAGAGACGGTTTTTATTTGCAGAAGTTCGGTGACTCCTGCTTCAGGTTTCTCATTTAATTCAATATTTCTGTTAGTTCTGTTTTAACGTGGGAGCTCAAGCAGCCGTTTAAGACTTTCCACGGCCGTTAAGTGGCTTCACCTTAATCTTTTATGACTCTTTAATCAGACGCATTGTGCTGAAATCAAATCTATTCACTGAGTGGGTGCAGAGGAGGTGAAGTGGAAGAAAATAATATTTAAATGCACCCAAACAAATTAAACAGGCCACAAAAGTGTCAGGAGTGAATTTAATTTAAAATACGTATACTCGTCGGACTGTGTAGATGTGTTTCATCAGGTGGGAAAAGAAAGGATTATTTTTACTTTAATTAGATTTTTCTCATGACCTACAAAGATAATACATAAATAAGAGACTTAAAGTAAGTTATAGTGCTGCCAAACTGTTTAATGTGAGTACTAGGGGTGCCGAGGTAAACACCAGTTTACTGGATTATAAATTAAATATCAGAAGATAACTATAAAGCATCCCTAGAATGTACGGCACATGTCAGAGAACAACTAAATACCAAGAAGAGGTGCATAAACTCAGATTTTATACATAATTTTATAAAGAATATAAGGATCAAAGGGTGCAGAAGTAACAATAATAATTAAAGCTGCAAGTACCGTTGGTCGGGTCCTTGCATCTTTGCTCCTCAGCCAGGGCCACACCCTTAGACTATTGCGGAATATTTTTTATAACCTTTCATCACGAATGCCTGTTTTATCTACTGACCAAATTTCACATCTCTTTACCTCTCTTTACCTCCTATGAGGAGTTGACTCTTGAAAACGTCCAAAAATGTACTGAAATCTAACAATTAATTAAAAATGGCCGACTTCCTGTTGGGTGTTGGCTGTGTGTGCAAATTTTGATGTGTTTGTGAGTATCCTTAGGCTGACAAAAATGCGATTCAGAAGTCCACTGAAAGAAATAAGTCCTTGCATTCCAATAGAGTTCTCACTTTCAGTGCACGGATGCTAATAATAATTAAAGCTGCAAGCAGCGTTGGTTGAGTCCTTGCATTCT
The DNA here is from genome assembly GCA_027123335.1 of Amphiprion clarkii. Taxonomy (NCBI): domain Eukaryota; kingdom Metazoa; phylum Chordata; class Actinopteri; family Pomacentridae; genus Amphiprion; species Amphiprion clarkii. Next base: position 36,522,312 of record CM049575.1, read on the forward strand.
TGCTGCTATGTTCTTGGACTTTTGCTGAAGATTGTAATTACTTTTGATCACTAATGCCTCTTTTATCTACTGCCTAAACTTCATGTCTCTTGGACTTACCTCCTATGAGGAGTTCACTCTTGAAAATGTCCCAAAATGGACAAAAATTTGACACAATTCGAAATGGCTGACTTCCTGTTGGGTTTTAGGTATGTGTGCAAAAGACTTTTTTTGTGCGCCCTGATGTGCAGTAGTATAAAAAAGCTAATATTTGGGGCAAATTTAAGAAAAAACATTCATCCCAGCAGCTTCAAAGGTCACAATTTTCAGTTATTTTGTGTTGTTTTTGTCTAATTTCTGTTGTTTCGTGTCTCGTTTCTGTTGTTTTGTGTCTCATTGCTGTTGTCTGATGTCTTCTTTTGGTCATTTTGTGTCTTAATTCTGTTGTTTTGAGTTTCATTGTTGGTGTTTTCTGTTGATATGCATCTTATTTCTGTTGTTTTGTGTCTCATTTTGGTCATTTTGTGCCTTGTTTTTGTTGTTTTCTGTTGTTTTGTGTCTCACTGTGGTCATTTTGTGTCTCCTTTTTGTTGTTTTGTGTTTCATTTTTTGTTGTTTTCTGTTTCATTTTGGTTGTTTTGTGTCTCATTTTGGTCATTAGTAGCAGCATAAAAAGCTAATATTTGTGCCAAATTTAAGAAAAAACATTCGTCCCAGTAGGTTAAATGGCCACAATAACTTGCCTGAACTTGAGAAGCGCCCGGAGATGACCTGAACCCTGAGTGTCTGTCATGGAAATTTCCATTGTCTGCCGACCTGCTGACCATCTGTCCACCTGTGTGTGTGTTCAGGTGTGTTCACACACACTCACACTCACAGCGGGACACACACACTCCTTCCATTGGAAGGTGAGTCCGGCTGTGCGGCTGCAGCCGACAGGTGTCTGGCAGCGTCCAGGTAACACAACGTGTTGTTGTTCCGTCGGCTTCTCACAACAAAAACACACAAAAACACACACCGGCATAAAAAAACACACAACTGTTGGAAAGTTTTCATCTCAATGAGGGAACTTCAAACGCGCCGTGGGGCAGGGTACCGAGACAACAGGAAGCTTAATGTGAACAGTTCTGGATTATCATGTCTTTATTGAAGACACACAAACAAAAAATGGCTCCAAAACACCCCAAATCTGACAATTAATTCAAAATAGCCATCTTCCTGTTGGGTTTCGGGTATTTGTGCTCAAATTTTGATGCGTTTTTGAGTGTTTTTAGGCTGACAAACATGCGATTCAAAAGTCTGCTGAAAAATAATAATTCCTTGCATTCCAGTAGGGTTCTTGTACTTTTAGTGCTCGGATGCTAGTCATAATTAAAGCTGCAAGCACCATTGGTCGGGTCCTCACATCCTTGCTGCTCATCCATGGCCATGCCCTCAGACTTTTACAGAAGGTTTTTATAACCTTTCGTCACTAATGCCTCTTTTATCCACTGGACAAACTTCATGTCTCTTGGAGTTTCCCCCTATGAGAAGCTCGCTCTTGAGAATGTGCAAAAACGCCCAAAATCTGACAATTGATTTAAAATGGCTGACTTCCTGTTGGGTTTCGGGTATGTGTGTGCAAATTCTGATGCATTTTTGAGTATCTATAGGCCGACAAAACTTGGATTGAAAAGTCCACAAAAATAATAATAATTCCTTGCATTCCGATAGAGTTCTCACTTTCACTGCTTGGACGTTGATACTAATTAAAGCTACAAGCAGCGTTGGTCGGGTCCTTGCATCCTTGTCACGTCTCTCTGAGTTCCACCCTGTGAAGAGTTCGCTCTTGACAACATCCAAAAATGGTCTGGTTATTGTTCTGTCGGCTTCTTGCAACAAAAACACACACTGGCGTTTAAGACACACAACTGTCGGGAGGTTTTCGTCTAAACGAGGGAACTTCAAACGCTCCGTCCTGGAGGTTACCGAGACAACAGGAAGCTTAACTCCCAGATACGTAAACAGCTACGGATTATTGTGTCTTTATTTCAGACACACAAACATTTTTTTAAAAACACACTAAACATTTTAAACCTTTCACCTCCACTTCAAAACACATTAATCTGTTTCCTCTGAAATGTCACCTTCAAAATAAAAGCTTAATGACTTCTGAGGATTCACCAGAATTCTGTATTGCTCAGCAGAATGCAAAGATAAATGCTGCTTTAGTTCCTTTATTTACTGCTTTATTTACTGTATAACCATGGATTTATTGTCTTTCTAATGTTCTACATACTGAGAGGTTTAAAGATTTAAATTCCAGCATTTACTGTGGAAATCAGACAAGATATTGGATTATTGGCCAACTCTGTCACAGTTCTGAAGACAAATATCATCATTTCCATGAATTTAATTATAAATATGATCATTTAGCTCAATGTTATGTTGATTATTATCAGTTATGATCAATTTACATACATTTATGTACAAAAAACGACGTAAATTGAGAAAATTTGAGTTTTTTGTGTCTCATTTCTGTTATTTTATGTCTCATTTTGCTAATTTTGTGTCTAGTTTTGGTTGTTTTGTGTCTCGTTTTTGTTGTTTTCTGTCACATTTCAGTTGCTTTTTGTTGTTTTCTGATGATAAGAAAAAGCGGAGAAAAGAAGAAGATAAACAGTAAAACAGTCGATGTGGAGGAAAGATGAGAAGGACAGAAAGAGGAAAAGCAGCGAGATAAAAATAGAGTGTGTGTGTTTGTAGTGTTTATACTGTATATAGTGTGTGTTTGTAGCGTGTTTTTCATCTGGATGCTGCTTTCTTCCAGCTGCAGGTTTTTGGCCTCCAGCGTTTTGCTGTTTTGTTTTTTTCTCTATTTTCTGTTTCTGCTGACAGAGACCAAAAGTTTTCTTCAAACAACAAAAGACCCCAAAATAAACCAACAAAGTCCTGAAGATGATCAACGTCAACACAAAGCAGCCGATCACACGGAAACACAAACTGATCTCTACTGGAATAATAATAATTAAAGTCCTGCAGCTCCGTCTACATTAATTATTATTATCTCTGTCATCTGTTTTTACAGTCTGAATTTCCAAAAACACACACAAAATCAGCACAAAACGATGCAAAATTACCACAAAAACAGCTAAAACTATCACAAGATGACCCCCAGATTACCACAAATATAGATGAACATACCACAAAAAGACTCAAAATCTGCACTAAAAGAGACCAAACCATCAAAACAGGATCACAGTTACCACTAAGAAACACAAAATCTGCTCAAAAAGACACAAAATTTCCACATAAAGGCCAAAACTACCATTAACAGCTACAAAATCAGCACAAAACAAAGAAAAATCACCACAAAACCAGTCAAAACTACCATAGAATGACCCCAAATTACCACAAATATAGGTGAATATACCACAAAAAGACACAAGTCTCCACAAAAGACCCCAAACCACCACAAAAATAAGTGAAAATATCACAAAAAGACACAAAAGCACCACAAAAAGACCAAAATTACCACAAAATTATGCCAAACCACCATAAAAATAATTGAAAATACCACAAAAATACAAAAAATGTCAACAAAAAAGGCCGAAATCACCAGAAAAAGGCCAAAATCACCACGAGCAGATGCAAAATCAGCACAAAAAATGAAAAAAATCACCACAAAACCAGTCAAAACTAGCGCAAAATGACGCAAAATCTCCACAAAAACAGTCAAAATGACCCTCAGAACATCTGGTTCTTCATCCTCAGTAACTTCATTAAAGGTCAGAGTTCTACTTTCATACTGGGAATATTTCCAGAGTTCCAGGTCCTTGAATTCTTCAACAACCACAATAATCAACAATCTGCTGCCACAAACTGTCTGTAAACACAACGAGCTGCACGTTTGACTAATTTTTATATTTTCATTCACCTCAGAGCAGAATCTGAGTCAGTGTTTTCTAGAACTATACCAAACCTTCCTGCACATCAGATCAACAAACATCAGGATTCTTTAGACTCACATCAGCAACAAAGTTCATCTAAAACCAGTGAATCAAACACGTTAAAGATCAGTTTCAGCTCCAGAATATTCAAAATTCATCTGCAGAAGTCTGAATGTTGGATCTGAAATCACCAAACTGATGGATTCTGCTGCTTTAAGTTTGATTTTACACCAAGTTAAATCCATTAAAAACCAGCGATGGCAATAAAATCCACCAGGAAACCATCCGACCTACCGGTTCAGGGGTTCAGTATCAGCAGGATCCAGTCAGGAACAGTCAACGGGATTCAATCTGCAACAACCTGAAAACACAAAACACAATATTCCAGGTTAGAACACAGTGAAGTTAACGTCTGAAAACACAACAATCCTCTGGTTAGAAACAGAAAATGCAATATTCCAGGTTAGAACACGGTTAACATCTGAAACAGGCTCACAGAGAAATGTTTAGTCTATAAAATGTCAGAATGGCTCAAGTTTAGCCAAAAATTGCACAAATTAGTAAAGAAAGACTAAAATTTTTCCAAAATGCTTTTAAATTTGACCAAATATTTCAAAAAATTCTCAAAGATAACTGAAAATTTCATCCCAAATGGGTCAAAATGTGTCCAAAATGACACAAACGTAGTTAGAAAATGGCACAAAATAGCAAAGAATAAATTAAATTTATCCAAAATGCTTCAATATTTGCCCAAGGTGTTTCAAAATATGTCCAAAATAACTCACAACTGGCACCAAATGACTCAAAATTCATCATGAAAGATTCTTTGCAGAACCACTGATATGTGCAATATTGTTATGTTAACAGCGAAAGGAATTTGGACAACCTGAACCTGTATTTATGTTCATTTCTGATTTATTTTTCTACTAATATTCCTTAAATCTTTGCATTATCAATATTTGCTGCTCCAACAAAGCAAATTTCCCCACTCTGGGATTAATAAAGGACTACTGTATGTCTAAAATGACCCAAAAAATTGTTCAAAATGATTGAAAATTATTCCAAAATAACTAAGAATTTACTCCAAAATGGCTCAAGTCTTGTCAAAAAAATGCCCAGATTAGTTCAGAAAGACTGAAACTCATCTAAAAATGCTTTAAGATGTGTCTAAAGTGTTTTAAAATGCATCCAAAACAACAAAAAACCCTGTCCAAAATTACTAAAACTTGTCCAAAATGCTTTAAAATTTGATGAATGTTGAACAAGGTGTGTGGTGTTAATTAGCAGAGGTTGGATTTGTAGCAAAATTACAGGTAGAACCTTGAGAAATCTTTCTTACAGCAGCTGTATGGTTTTGTCTAATATTATGAGGGTGTCATCTGCAAAGAAACACATTTGTTGGAACCGAACTACACTGTTACCACATCCAAAACTCCCAATGTTATGTTTTTGTCCTGAAAATCATCAGATTTAATGTATTATTTGACTTAGTAATGGTTTTCCCACCCTGGTGTTTGTACTATACATGCACGAGTCCATGGATGATGTTGGTTTTTGAAGCAAAATGACAGGTAGAACTTTGAAAAAATGGTTTTGTCTAATATTATAAGGGTATCATCTGCAAAGAAACACATTTTTTAGAAACCAAACTCCACCCCTAGAGCATACAAAACTCCAAATGGGATGGTTTTATTCTGAAAAATCATCATATTTGACATATAATTTGACTTAGTAATGATATTTTAACCCCAGTTTTTTTTACCATACATGCATGAGTCCATGGATGATGTTGGTTTTTGGAGCATAACTGTAGGTAGAACCTAGAGATATGGTTTTGTCTGATATTATGAGGATGTCATCTGCAAAGAAACGCATATTTTGGAAACCAAACTACACTCTAAAAGCATACAAAATTCCAAAAGGTATGTTTTTATCCAGAAAATCAATATATTTAACGTATAATTTGACTCAGTAATGATATTTCCACCCTAGTTTTTCTACTATACATGCAGGAGTCCATGTTTATTCGTCCAAAATCCGACCTCTGAAAGCAAATAGTGTTTTTCTCTGCAGGCTTCGACCAGCTGGAGAGTCCAGAAGTCTCAGATTAAAGCTTCTCTCGCTGAATAAAACTCAGTAAATCAACTGTCATCCTTTGTTTCTTTTGCCTCTCTGGAAAGCAGAATAATCAGACTCTGATTTACATTTCTTTTCTTCTCGTCCGTCTTCCTCTGAGCGGCGTTTTTTCGACTCTTTCTTTTGACAGCTCCGACTCAGCAGCAGATGGAGGCTGTTGGCGAGCTGATGGAGTGGTGACAGTTTCTACAGCGAAAGGAAACGAAGCGTCGACGCTCCGCTTCGGGATAATTCCTGCAAAGCGGCGCTTGTTCCTGTGGGAGGCTTTTAAATATTCATAGTTTTTATGTGGAAAACGCGAGCGTGGAAACTAGGAAATATAAACACGACACAGTTAAACGTGTGATTTAAAGCAGATTAAATGTGCAGGACGGTGGAAGTGTTGGTGAAGTTTTAGCTTTTATCCTTTTTCTTCATTAAGAGCAGGTTTCATTCTGGCCGTTTCTTGTTCTTTTGCCGCTAAGCTTTCCTCTCTCTCAAGTTAAAAACAGCCAAAATGACGTAGATTGATGCTAAAATGACCAAAATTAGATGCAAAATTATCCACAATCAAATATATGACATGAAATCTAGGCAAAAAGAGTCTAAATAATAATGTAAACTGATGCAAACATGACCAAAATTTGATGTAAAATCACTAAAATGATACAAAAATAAGTACAATATGAGACAACTGAGGCAAAAACACTCAGAATAGTATAAACTGATGCAAAAACGACCAAAATTAGATATAAAAATGACACAAAAATATATAAGATAAGACAAAAATTCAGGTAAAAGGAGTAAATATACTGTAAATCAATACAAAATTAGATGTAAAATGACCAAAATGAGGCACAAAATGACACAAAAATGAATAAAATAAGACAAAATTAAGACAAAATACCATAAATCTGTGCTAAATTAGATGTTAAATTACCAAAATGGGACAAAAAAAATGACCAAAGTGACACAAAAATCAATAAAATAGGAGAAAATGGAGGCAAAAATAGTCAAAACAATGTAAAGTGATGCTAAAATGACAAAAGAGACAAAATATATGAAAAAGAATCAAAATTACAACAAATCAAATAAGTCAAAATTGATGCAAAAACATCCAAAATAATATAAATTGATGCAAAAATAACCAAAATTAGATGTAAAATGATCCAAATGAGACATAAATAAATAAAATGAGAGAAACTGGAGCTAAAAAACAGAAAAGATCCTAACTGATGTAAATTGATGCAGATTAAATGTTCAGGACGTCGGATTATTGGTGAAGTTTTAGCTTTTATCCTTTTTCTTCTTCCCGCTAAGCTTCTCTCAGGATGAAGACGTTCTGACATCTTTCTCCAGATCTGTCCATCCACGTTCTCCACTAATCCTCCAGAACAAAGACGATCGTCTCAGTATTTAGCTGCTGCAGCAGAAACGACGATTACTGGCAGAACGTTCCACCTTTATTAAAGGAACGTCTGACGAAGAACGTTCTAGAACATCCTAAGAACATTACAGGCAGAACGTTCCACCTTTATTAAAGGAACGTCTGATGAAGAATGTTCTAGAACATCCTAAGAACATTACAGGCAGAACGTTCCACCTTTATTAAGATAAATCATTAAAGGAACGTCTGACGAAGAACGTTCTAGAACATCCTAAGAACATTACAGGCAGAACGTTCCACCTTTATTAAGATAAATCATTAAAGGAACGTCTGACGAAGAACGTTCTAGAACATCCTAAGAACATTACAGGCAGAACGTTCCACCTTTATTAAAGGAACGTCTGATGAAGAACGTTCTAGAACATCCTAAGAACATTACTGGCAGAACGTTCCACCTTTATTAAGATAAATCATTAAAGGAACGTCTGACGAAGAACGTTCTAGAACATCCTAAGAACATTACAGGCAGAACGTTCCACCTTTATTAAAGGAACGTCTGATGAAGAATGTTCTAGAACATCCTAAGAACATTACTGGCAGAACGTTCCACCTTTATTAAGATAAATCATTAAAGGAACGTCTGACGAAGAACGTTCTAGAACATCCTAAGAACATTACAGGCAGAACGTTCCACCTTTATTAAAGGAACGTCTGATGAAGAACGTTCTAGGACATCCCAAAAACATTACTGGCAGAACGTTCCACCTTTATTAAGATAAATCATTAAAGGAACGTCTGATGAAGAACATTCTAGAACATCCTAAGAACATTACAGGCAGAATGTTCCACCTTTATTAAGATATCACATTAAAGGAACGTCTGATGAAGAACGTTCTATCTTGAGAACATGTTAGAACAGTTTTTTAAATCGGTTAGAGAACGTTCTTCGTGCTGGTTGGGACGGACGAATGACGGATCTAAGAACGTCCTGATGGATTGAAAGGTTCTATTAATGAACTTCTATTTCTCCGATGGTTTGTTCTCAGAGAACTTTGAAAACTGTAACAGGAAATCAGAGGAACTTTGGAACTGAACGTTCCATCAGCAGTTATTCTATTAATAACCGTGGTCTATCAGCTGATTAACACAGAATCACAGCTTCAACACGTTCCGCTGTCAGAACATCCACACCGACAATCAGAGCCTGAATGTGAGGAACCGAGGAACAAACGTTCTGAAAGACATTTTATTTTGAAATCAGAGAGAACGTCTAAAGATGGACTCTTTGTTCTATGTTTGTGTTTATTTTCCATTTAATTTCTATAGTTTTAAGTGTCTTTGTGATTGTTTTGTGTCTCTTTGCAGCCATTCTGCATCCAGTTGTGGTACTTTTGTGTGTCTAAGATGTCATTTTATCTGTTTTTGTGTTAGTTTTGCATCTGTTTGTGTTAATTTTGTGTCATTTTTAGTCATTTTTAATCTTTTTCTGGCCATTTTGTGCATCTTTAGAGTCCTTTTGCGTTTATTTGTGTTCATGCTGCATCAAATCAAAGTGTCTTTGTGGTTGTTTTTTGTCTCTCTGCATCTAGTTGTGGTACTTTTGTGTGTCTAGGAGGCTTTATCTCTATTTTCATTGGTTTTGTATGTATTTGAGGCAGTTTTAATCCATTTCCTGCCACTTTGTGTAACTTTGTCTTCATTTTGCATGTAATTTTCATTATTTCAGGTGTCTTTGTGGTTGTTCTGTGTCTCTTCATGACGTCTCTGTGTGTCTAAGAGGTGGTTTTATTTCTGTTTCCATTGGTTTTTCATGCATTTTAGTCACTTTTAATCTTTTTCAGGCCATTTTGTGCATTTTTCCAGTCATTCTGCACGTCTTTGTGTTCATTTAGCATCTCATAGTATTCCAGGTGTCTTTGTGGTCGTTTTGTGTCTCTTTTTTAGATTCTTTGTGTGCCTCAGATGAGCTTTCATGTCTTTTTCCGTTGAACGAGGCTCTCAGCATTCGGATGAGAAAGAGACGTCCACATAATAATAACAATAACCAGAATAATAATCAGTGTTTGTTTGGTCTCTTATCAGCAGCAGCTCCTCCTCTGGTTCCAGTTAAACATCAACCTTTCATCGTTTTTACGTTCAGCAAACAACAAACCTGCAGCTTCTCTCCTTTTTAAAGCTCAGACTTCAAGTTATTGAGAGGATTTTACTGAAACTGGAAGATAACCGACTGTTATTAGAGGAGGGAGAAAACAAACTTTATTTTCTGCTCTGGAGTCGTTTCAATCCTTATTTAGTCTTTTATTCTACTGATGAGCTTCATTTATGCAAGTTCTCTCATATATTTTTGCACAAATTCAACCTTATCTGCAAACAATTTCCTTCCTAGAAAGCTCCACTGCATTTACAGTTTTAAAGGAAACATAATTTAGTTTCAACATAAATCAATCTTAGACTACAGTTTCAGAATTTATTTTCTGTTTTTACTCGTTTTCTAGTTTGTTTCAGGAAAATATTTCACTTTATTGGACATTTTTACTTGTTAGAAGTTTGGTTCTGTTTTGATACCAAACTACAAATTTAATTTAGGTTAAAATACTACATTTCTACTAAATGTTTGACATTTTTCCTCCATTTTCTGGATGACCACGGCGATAAGGCCCTTCCCATCTAATATATGTTAAATAAAAGGGAAAGATATTTTTAAAAAATAAAGAAGAATAAAAACATCTGGTTAAAAAAATCTGACAGCAACGATACCAGGAAACATCTGTTTAAAAAAAAAGGAAAAAAAATCTGTTTAAAAAAAAAAAATGTTAAAAAAAATCCATTTAAAAGTCTGTAAAATATCTGTAAAAAGAAATCCGTCAGAAAAATCTATTATAAAAAATCTGTTTAAAAAAATCTGTAAAAATAAATCTGTCAAAAAAATCTGTGAAAGAAAAAAATCTGTTTAAAAAAATCTGTAAAAATAAATCTGTCAAAAAAATCTGTGAAAGAAAAAATCTGTTAAAAAGTCTGTAAAAAATTCTATAAAAAATTCTGTTAATCTGTAAAAAGAATCTGTAAAGAAATTCTATTAAAAAAATCTGTAAAAAAATTTGCAAAAAAATCTGTGAAAAAATCTATTTAAAATCTGTAAAAAAAAAAAAAAAATCAATTAAAAAAATCTGTCAGGTCTGTGACAGTTGTGACAGAAAAACTGTGAAAATAGTGAAGAATAAAAGTAGAACAACGATATTTTTGCAGATTTAAATGCAGTACATTTTGTGTGTTTTTGCAGTCATTTTGCATCTTGTTTTTATTAATTCAAGTGTTTTGTGGTTAACTGAGACAAAAATGACCAAAATGAGATATAAATGAGACATAAATTACCAAAATTAGATATAAATTAGACAAAAATGATGAATACAAGATATAAATCAGAAATAAATGAGACATAAATGAGATACAAACGAGACGTAAATGACCTAAATTAGACATAAATGAGACAAAAATGACCAAAATAAGATATAAATGAGATATAAACAACAAAAATGAGATACAAATGAGACATAAATGAGATATATTTATTAATTCAGGTATTTTGTGCTGCTTTGTGTGTCTTTGCAGACATTCTGAATCTAGTTACGATATTTTTTTGTGTCTAAGAGATGGCTTTTATCTTTATTTGAATTAGTTTTTCATGCATTTTGCTGAATTTTTTTGTCAATTTTAATCTTTTTCTGTACATTTTGTGCGTCTTTGAGGTCATTTTGCATCTTATTTTTATAGTTTTAAGTATTTTTGTGGTTGTTTTGTGTCTCTGCATCTAGTTGAGGTATTTTTGTCTGTCTAAGGGGAGGTTTTTTGTCTATTTTCACTGATCTAGCATATGTTTGTGTTAATTTTCTTGTCTTTCTTGTGGTTTTATGACCTTTAATGTTTGTTTTCAGTATTTTGCATGTTTTTCTGCTTGCCTTTTCTCTGTTTGTGTTGGTTTTGCATGTGTTTGTGTTGATTTGAATCTGTTTCCTGATATTTTGTGTGTCTTCATGGTCATTTTGCCTTCTGCCATCCCATAATAACCCACATCTGAAGCTGCTAGATGAATAACAACAATAATAATAACAATAAAAGCCGTCTTCCTGCAGATTTATTCAGACTCTAGAGCTGCGTTTCTTTTTATTCCGGGCTTTAAATGAGGTCACGGCTGCAGAAAATCATCACGGAGCCTCAATAAAACGGAAAAAAGACACTTTTATTTGTGTTCCTGCAAATAAAACGTGAAAAATCAGCAGTGATTAGAAACGAAGACGAAGAAGAACGATAAAACAATGAAGGAATAAAAACAGCAGCACTCCTGGTGAACTCATCTGCAGTGATTAGAGCAGCTCATCCCGGGTTTATTACTGCGTTTTACTGCGTTTTACTGCGTACTACTGCGTTTTACTGCGTACTACTGCGTTTTACTGCGTACTACTGCGTTTTACTGCGTACTACTGCGTACTACTGCGTACTACTGCGTACTACTGCGTTTTACTGCATACTACTGCGTTTTACTGCGTACTACTGCGTTTTACTGCGTACTACTGCGTTTTACTGCGTACTACTGCGTTTTACTGCGTTTTACTGCGTACTACTGTGTTTTACTGCATACTACTGTGTTTTACTGCATACTACTGCGTTTTACTGCGTACTACTGCGTTTTACTGCGTACTACTGTGTTTTACTGCATACTACTGGGTTTTACTGCGTACTACTGCGTTTTACTGCGTTTTACTGCATACTACTGCGTTTTACTGCGTTTGACTGCGTACTACTGCGTTTTACTGCGTACTACTGCGTTTTACTGCGTACTACTGCGTTTTACTGCGTACTACTGCATTTTACTGCGTTTTACTGCGTACTACTGCGTTTTACTGCATACTACTGCGTTTTACTGCGTTTTACTGCGTACTACTGCGTTTTACTGCGTACTACTGCGTTTTACTGCGTACTACTGCGTTTTACTGCGTACTACTGCGTTTTACTGCGTTTTACTGCATACTACTGCGTTTTACTGCGTTTTACTGCGTACTACTGCGTTTTACTGCATACTACTGCGTTTTACTGCGTACTACTGCGTTTTACTGCGTTTTACTGCATACTACTGCGTTTTACTGCGTTTTACTGCGTACTACTGCGTTTTACTGCGTACTACTGTGTTTTACTGCGTACTACTGCGTTTTACTGCATTTTACTGCGTTTTACTGCATACTACTGCGTTTTACTGCGTACTACTGCGTTTTACTGCATTTTACTGCGTTTTACTGCGTTTTACTGCATACTACTGCGTTTTACTGCATACTACTGCATTTTACTGCGTTTTACTGAGTATTACTGCGTTTTACTGAGTATTACTGCAGTTTCTCCATCTGGGAGAACTTTGTATGTACATATATATATATATATATATATATATATATATATGTATTACTATTTACGTCTTTTCTGTATTTAATGGTATAAAAACAACAATAAAATTTGAAAAACAAAACAACAAACAGAAAAGAGTGATTTAACAGTGAAATGTTGGACATTATTTCGAGTTTTACCTTTTCTTTCCTAACCCTCCCCTCATCATCATATTCATCCTCTCATTAATTCACCCACCGCTTGTTCTTCAGAGCAGCTCAGAGGTTTAAACTCATCCAACTCCTTCCTCTGCAGGAGGAACAATAACGAGTTTATTTCACTAAACTCAACATAAACCTCCAGATTCCTGAACCAGCCGGGAAAATATCACGTTAAATAAAATGTCTAAAATCTACTAAATAAGACAACAAACATCTGATGAGGATCTACAGCTGAGCAAAGAAAAAATAAATTAAATAAAAGCTGAAATTTAACTGTGAAACGCTGTAAAAGAACAAGTTACTGTTTATTTTTTTAAATGTGGACGTTATTTACAGTTTAGGCCTGTTTTTCTCAAGTTAATGGTATAAAAATAAAAAACTGAATAATATTAAGAATAATAAGAAAATAATAATAATAATAATAATAATAATAAGAAGAAGAAATATTGCAATAAAATACAAATTTTAAAGTGTCATGTAACAGCCAAACATTGCAAAAGAATAAGTTAGTATGACTAAAAAAAAAGAAAAGATTTTAATGTCGCCATTATTTACAGTTTTGTTCTTCATGATATAAAAATAAGAATAGAAAATTGTTAAAAAAAATGAACATTATGTACAGTTTAGGCAGTTTTTGCTATATTTAATGGTATAAAAATGAAAAAATAAGAATAATATTAAGAATAATAAGAAAAAATAATAATAACAAGAAAAATTGTTGCAATAAAACAAAAACAAATAAATAAAAAGTGTAATTTAAAAAACCTCCAGAGTCCTGAACCAGCTGTGAAACTATCAAATTAAATTAAAGGTAAAAAACCTACTAAATAAGACGACAAACGTCCTCCTGAGGAGATAAAACTGCACAGAACAATAAAAAACTACAAAACTAATGTCAATTTAAATCATCTTTCATTTGATTTTAAATTTACACCATTTTAGTGCAACGTATATTTCACTAAATTACAAAATAAATGAGTAAATTAATATTAAAAACATGTATTGTTTATTAAATTACAATAATTAAAATAGTAAATTGATAAAAACATAGATACTGCTATTTGTACGTTTATTTTTTAGTGATTATAACGCAGGAAAAAGAGAGTTTGGCATTTTATCACGTCTTTGCTGCTGTAAAAACCTCGTGAAGCTCGAACCTGAAGCTTTCTCTGACCGTTCTCATCCCAGGAGGTCAGGATCGTCTGAGGAATAAAATCCTCTGGATGGAAGCGAGAGTCAAGGACGATCCGTCAGTCGGCACCAAATCATCTGGCTGTGAGCCGTCAGAGGTTGAAAACGGCCTCGACTGGAGCTCATGGAACAACAGAAATGACATTCCTGTCGTCTCAACGTCAACTCTTGTTCTAACCGAGAGTTATGGATCTCCAGGATGGATTTCCTCTCAGAACCACAACGTTTTAGAGACGTAAGGAGGTTTAAAGTCGAAGAGTTCAACACGGAAACTCTTTAAATGGAGCGTTTTGAACTGACAATCTACTAATAAACAGTAAATAAATGTATTTTAGTCAAAAAAAGAAAGAAAATTCATCTAGAAAGCAGCAAATCTGCAGATCTAAACAACTTTAACGCTGAGTAAAGATAATAGATCCTACAGGTTAAACCATAAAATTATTAATATTCTGAAGACTTAATCTACTGTCAGTTCTTAGAAAGTTCTGAAATCAGGCTGTGGGTCTTGTTTTTCTACACATCGATCTATTGACTCTTGATTTTCCTCCATAAAAAGCAAAATGTCAGTTTAATAAACTTAAATAAACTTAAACTAAATGGTTATTTTGCTTTTTATGGAGGAAAATCAAGAGTGGACAGATTAATCTACAGAAAAAATAAGAGCCACAGCCTGATTTCAGAACTTTCTAAGTCCTCCCAGTAGATTTAATCTTCAGATTATTGATAATTTTATGGTTTAACCTGCAGTGGAGGATTTATTACCTTTACTCAGCGTTAAAGTTGTTTATATGTGCAGATTTGCTGCTTTCTAGATGAGTTTTCTTTCTGTTTTTTAACTGAAATATGCTGATTTCACTGTTTATTTGCTGCTTCAGGACAGTAAGAGACACTTTAAATATAAAAATGAACCGTTGTTGCCATTTCACACTGTGATTTTAATACAGTTTGTTGGAATAAACTTAAACGGTCGGTTTTAGAGATGTACAGACCTTTAAAGTCAACGATTTCTGCATGGAAATGCTTTAAATGGAGCGTTTTGATTTAAAATTCTACTAATAAACAGTAAAGTTAACATATTTCAGTCAAGAAAACTCATCTGGAAAGCAGCAAGTCTGCAGATATAAAGAACTTTCCTGCTGAGTGAAGATATTAGATCCTCCACTGCAGGTTAACCATAAAAATATTAATATTTAAGTGCAAAACTGCAGTGGCAAATTGGAAATAAATGTAAAAAAGTCAACGGTGCAACTACAAAAGGAGTCTAAGCTTCTGTCAAACCTCCTGAAAACACTGAAAAGGCACAAATCAGCCAAACCAACTGTTTTCATGATTCTCTAATTTGAATCAAAATATGTAAATGTTAAATTCTTTGACTTGAAACTGGTATAAATTGAGTTATATTTGATCAAAAGGAGTAAAATTTGCCCAAAATTGATAAAAATGTGAAGTGTGTTAAGTATTGAAAGCCAGTGTTCACGTTTTTTTTCACTATTTTCATTTGAATTTTTACCAAAAATGAGCAAAATATGTCTGAAATGACTTCAAGTTTGCCAAAAAATGGTTAAAAAAAATCAGCCAAAATGTCAATAATGAATGATTATTGGTGCTTGAAAATGGAAAAAAGGTTGGTTTAGTGTCTCCATAAAGTTCCTGCCAGACAAGACAATAAAACAACCAAAGAGGCAGAATTGGATAAAAATGATCAAAATGACATGAAAAATGCTCAAAACTACAACAGAAAACATGCAAAATATGACCAAAATGAGACACAGTTATGACCAAAAAGAAAGTTATCAAAGCAAGACAATAAACAGCCAAAGATGATGTAAATAATATGACGTAAAATGGCCAAAATGAGACCAAAAACTGGTAACCCCCCCAAAACATGACTAAAAATAGACAAAATAACCAAAATAACACCAAAAACTGCAAAAAACGGGACCAAAATATGACCAAAAATAGATAAAATGGCCATAATGACACATAAAAGACCAAAATAAGACAACAAAAACAACAAAAATATGACCAAAAATTACAAAGATTAGACCAAAAAAAAATGAAAAAAAGAGGTAAAATGTGACCTAAATTCGACAAAAATGGCCAAAATGAGACATAAATGACCAAAACCAGACAAATTATTACCACAAATGACAAAAAAAATGCAATTGTCAAAGCAAGACAATCAAACAACCAAGGACGAGGCAAAATATGACATAAAATGACCAAAGTGATGCAAAAAAAGACACAAAACGTGACCAAAAATGGACAAAATGACCAAAATGAGACATAAATGAATAAAAAAATTATTACAACAAATGACATAAAATGACCAAAACAAGACAACAACACAACCAACACAACCAAAGACGTGGCAAAATATGGTGAAAAATGACAAAAACTAGACCAATATATTTGCAAGAAATAGGAAAAATATTGTGTAAAATGACAAAAATGACAAAGATTACTACCAAAAAAGAGGCAAAATGTGACCAAAGATAGACAAAAATTTCCAAAATATGACATAAATGACTAAAACATAGACATAAATGGCCAAATTGAGACATGAATGACCCAAAGAAGACAAAAAAATGCTTTCCTATCAGAAATCTTTTTTTTAAAAAAGGCCAAGTCCGTACACCACATACAAGGAATTTGGTTTGGGCTGGAAAAGAGAATAATAAATAACTATAGACCAAAATAAAATGTACATATGTGTGGATATTTACACATCAAGGATAGAATCTATAAACAGGACAGCTCTAAACCTCTCTGAGTTCTCCACTCGGCTAGTCGGCCCGTTGTGTAGGAAATGTAAACGACGATACGCCGATGACGCCGCTGTTTCTGCTGGTTTTAGAAGAAGTGAAAGTAAAAAGAGGAGCTGTGGATGGACAGGGAGGATGAAAGATGGCAGAGAGGAGGACAGCAGGGGAGGGATTGTGGGAATAATACTGGTCTGTTCCACTCAATATTCTAACAGATGGCCGACACACAACCCAGCACATGATCCACTCATGCTGAGCCCACCAAAAGAAGAAAACACACCATCAGGCTGGGAGGCTGGAGATCTTTCTGCTGCTTTTATCAGGATTTCAACCACGCAGGAACCACACAGGCTGGAGAACAAGTTCTAATAAATCTGAACAGAGATTGTGTTTGATCAGGTGTCAAGTCAAAATATCCAAAAACTGGACAATTTAACACTTTTTTAAACTTATAAAGGTACAGTAGTTATTATTGCTGTCATTTGAGGCCATTTTCAACTTATTTTGCACAAATTTTGAGTCATTTTGGACAAACTTCAAGTCAAAACATCTAAAAACTGGAACTTTATCTTGTCATACTTGCCAGAAATTATAATCTACTGATGTTAGAGCCTCAACAGTTGGAGAAATGTGGACCAAAGACTGGATTTTAGTAGAAATATGGATCCATCCATAGATAGACACTGACAGGAACTTTATGGGGAATCTAGACCAACCTGGATTGGAGGTTTGAGTTGTTTTTCCATTTTTAAAGTCAAATGATGATTCTTTATTATCAATTTGGACATTTTTTTTTTTTACCAATTTAGGGCAAATTGTGTGTAATTTTCAACAGATATCTTCTATTAATGGGTTCATTAGACATCTATAAACATCCACAGTTCATCTGTCATTGACTTAACCAGAGAAGATAAAGAGTTTGTGTTTGAGCGTTAAATTTAGCGGAGCAGCTGACGGACGTGTGCATGTGTTGTCATGTGGGAAGCCAGCGGGGTCACGTAAAGAACATGGCTGACTGGACATGACGATATAAACACGCACTCAACATGCAACTCCCAGTGGAAACGACAATCTGTTCCAACGGCACGTCAGCTCAAACGGCCTCTCCGATGCTGCCACACTGCTTCCTGTCATAAATAAACTTCTTCTTGCTGATTTTAGGCCAACGCAGCAGGAGTTTAAAACCAAATATACAGAAAAAGCTGGGAGAGAAGCTCATAAAAAAGGTTTTCAATCGATTCTTGCAGCCGTCGGACACCAGCAGCAGGTGAAAGACAAACGAATCAGTGGAATAAATGCTGCTTCGGTGAAATCAGCCTCAGCCAGATAACAGTTTGATGCTAACGGGGTAAATGTTGGAGCAGCTTTTGAAGCCTGACTAGATCCTGCAGCTGATGGTTAAAGTTAAAAGGAACTTTATTGATCCATCAGCAGAAAGTTCACATGTAGCAGCAGCTGGAGATAAACGAAGCAGAGCAGGAAACCAAGAAATACAAGAGGAGAATGAAGATAAAAATGAAGACGGAATGACGAGAAGACCAACATCTAGACCTCCATGAACATCTAGACCTCCATGAACATCTAGACCTCCATGAACATCTAGACCTCTATGAACATCTAGACCTCTATGAACACCTAGACCTCCATGAACACCTAGACCTCCATGAACATCTAGATCTCTATGAAAATCTAGACCTCTACGAACATCTAGACCTCTATGAACATCTAGACCTCTATGAACATCTAGACCTCTATGAACATCTAGACCTCTATGAACACCTAGACCTCCATGAACACCTAGACCTCCATGAACATCTAGATCTCTATGAAAATCTAGACCTCTACGAACATCTAGACCTCTATGAACGTCTAGACCTCCATGAACATCTAGATCTCCATGAACATCTAGACCTCTATGAACACCAGGTTCTGTTTCCAACCAATAGTTCCACATCAACATTTAGTCTAAACATCTAAAATTTTTCCTCACATCAGATTCTACTGATGTTAGAGCCTCAACAGTTGGAGAAATGTGGACCAAAGACTGGATTTTAGTAGAAATATGGATCCATCCATACATATACACTGACAGGAATTTTATGGAGACACTAGACCAGCCTGGATTGATGGTTTGTATCATTCTTTCCATTTTCAAGCACCAATAATCATTCATTATTGTCAAATTACTTTTGGACAAATTTTGTGCCATTTAGGACCATTTCCATTCACTGTGGGGGGATTTTTGAAGTGAATAATTTGAAGTCAGTTCTGACAATGGCAAAAAAAAAAAAATTGGAACCTTGTCTTGCCAAACTTGTCACCTCAATCAAAAATTTTGCCTAATTTTCCAATTTTGAAGGGTCAAATGTATTCATTATTTTCATTTTGGACAATTTTTTTTTCATCAATTTTCAATAATTCATTAGTATCTACTGGATAATTTGGCCCATTTTGGACCCATTTTTAAGGCACTCTGGTCAGTTTCTAGTCATTTTGGACAGAGTAATTTCATTTGAAATCTTTGCACATTTTTCCATTCTTGAAGGCACGCCCTGCACCTGGGGGAGGCGGCTGCAGCGATCATCTACAGCTGTGCAGCTTCTGCAGCTGCTCCTCATCCTCTCATCAGGACTGTGACAGAAAATGGCAAAAAAAGTGTAAAATGTCCAATCCAGGCTGGTCTAGATTCTCCATAAAGTTCCTGTCAGTGTATATGAATGGATGGATCCATATTTCTACTAAATTACAGTCTTTGGTCCACATTTCTCCAACTGTTGAGGTTCTAACATCAGTAGAATCTGATGTGTTAAAGTTGGATCAGACAAGTTTCTTTAGAAAAAAAATTCAAAAATGAGTAAAAACTGGCCAAAGTGAATTGAGATCTATCCCAAACTTCTCAAAATTTGTCCAAAATGATTTGAAATTTTTCTCTAAAATTTGTAAAAACTGGACATTTGACAAGTCCAACAAGCCAATGTTCCCTTTAACTGCTGTTTTATTTTACATTAAACTTGTCCAAAATGAATGAAAATTGTCCAAAAAAACCTGTAAATTTGTCCAAAACAAAGTAAAGACTGTCCAAAATGACTCAAAACTTTGATGTGTGGAAAATGTGGGAAGACAAAGTTCCAGCTTTTGATATTTTGACTTGAAACCTATCCAAAATCCATATAAAAAACTGCCCAAAGTGACTCAACATTTGTCCAAAATGACTCGACATTTGTCCAAAATTTGTAAAAACTGGACATTTGACAAGTCCAACAAGCCAATGTTCCCTTTAACTGCTGTTTTATTTTACATTAAACTTGTCCAAAATGAGTGAAAATTGTTGAAAATAACTCAAAATTCATCCAAAACAAGGTAAAGACTGTCCAAAGTCATTTAAAAGTGTCCAAAATGACAAGAATTAAGAATTAATTGTCTTTCAAAATGGTAAAAACCCGGCTGGTCTAGTGTCTCCACAGAGTTACTTTAAGTGTATATCTAAGGATGGATCCATATTTCTACTAAAATGATCATTAGTAAGACTTCTTGGCTGCATTGGGAGGTAATGAGCTTCTTCTACTATTGCTGATGATCCAACAGAAAGAAAATCCTGAAATATTTCCATTCATTCTGTTCTTTAAACTCATTATTTCAGGCAAAGCTGCAGAAACCAAACAGCTGAAGTCCTGACTTTCTTCTTCATGGATTTAATGAGCGTCGCTGCTAATCGTCCCGATAATTCACCGTTGGTTCGGATGTTTTACCGCCTTCATTTGAGGAAACGGTGAAGTAGGACAGAGTTCAGTTTGTGGAACCAGAAGAAGCTCTAACGAACCACCAGGGAGTTCTGGAGGAAACACAAACAACCTCCAACGTTCCTCCATAAACACCAGGATTCAGTCGATGCAGAAACACTGACATCATCTCCAGACTCCACATTAGTCACTCTGAACTTCCACCCAGCTGCAGGAGAAAAGGCCAGTTTAAGAACGGATCGATGCGAGGACCAACTCAGAGTAAAGACAAACTCAGACACAAAGTAAAGAAGCACAGAGCAAAGGCAAACAAACTGCATCCATACAGCAGGAAAGTAGAAATAAGTCCAACTTCCTTCCAATCCTGAGTTCTAGGAGCTTCTAGAGAAGTTAGAGTGAAGCTGGAGGAAAAAAAGACCAGCTCAAGAAAGTCTGAAACCAGTCCTAAAAAAGGTCTAAAACCAGGACCAAAATCAAACCTAAACCAGTTCAAAAAAATGTTCAGAACCAGTCAGAATACAGTCTGAAACCAGTCCTCATCCAGGACCAGATCCAGAGTCAAATAAATCCTAAACCAACTCTAAATCACATCCAGAACCAGGAGAACCAAGACTGAAACCAAACATAAACCAAAACCAGTTTTGGAAATAGTCCAAAACCAGTTCAGAAACAGTTATTGATTTTTGTGTCATTTTAGCATTAATTTACATTACACTGGCTCAGAGGAGTCAGCAGCTGTAGTCGATTGTAATCACTCAGGACAAGTTAAAATGCCACAAAACAAAGAACATTAGATAAACACAACTTTCTACATCATGAAAACTGATAATTCAATAAGATTTTGTCATATTTCCAGAAGATCTTCAAATAATCTGTGAAATAACCAAACTAATAGTTGTTTATGTGATAAAGATTCACGTGTTTCAATGATTCCTTCACAGAAAATTAAGAATTAAGGAGTCATTGGATCTTGTATTGTATTTTTTTCATGTATACAATCAGTGTGTCCCTATTTAAGATGACTTTGTCCTTTTTACCAAACTATTTGAAGGTCCACAGATGTTTGAACCCTTCTATTCCACCTTCCTGCTGTGATTCTGGTGTTTTATGAGTTTTATGTTCCACTAAAGCTGCTCTACACGTCCTTTAAATCCTGTCACCGGTTCTTGGTTTGACCCGGTTGAACCCGTTTGTTGGAGTCGAACTAGAGAACCGAAGAATCCTTTTTATCCAGCCGAGGGTTTTATTAAAGCCTCGGGTTTGTTTTCCTGCAGATTCCTTCCATGTGCAGCACAAAAAACACCAGATTCCATCGACTATTTAATCTGAAATTTACACTAAAAATTCTGCTCGACCATCACTGATGATTAGAGCATAAAATATAAATACTTATAAAGATATCTGCTGAATTTTAGCTTCAAATATCAAATCATTTCTGAGTGGCTCTTATTTCACTGCCAGTTTTTACAGTTAAAGGTTGAAAATCTCCACAAATATTCACAAAAATACACACAAAAAAAATCACCACTAAAAGGCATAAAACTGCAACACAAATATACAAATTCACCAAAGAAGAAGCAAAATCTTTGCAAAACACAAATATTCTATATAGAAAAACCCCAAATCACCAAAAAATGAAATGAAATTTGCATAAAAAGACACAAAATGACCAGTTATTAGTTATATCAGTATTATTAGTTTAGCTGCCAGCTTTTAAAGCTTAAGGTTGAAAATCTCCAAAGAAATACACAAAATCACCAACAAAAGTCATAAAATTGCAACAAAAATGACAAAAAACTGAAAAATAAGAGAAATCTTTGCAAAGCATAAATATTTTCCACAAAAGACCCAAAATTATGAACAAAACACTCAATAATCAGAAATAAAAGCCATGAAATTTCCATAAAAGACACAAAATTACCAAAACAGACACAATATCACAACATAAAGTAGTAAAAACACCATTAAAAAACACTAAATTACCACTAAAAGGGATAAAATAGCAACAAAAACATACAAACTCACTAAAAAAAGAAAAACCTTTGCAAAATACAAATATTCTCCACAAAAGACTCAAAATTACGAACAAAAAAACCTCAAATCACCAAAAAAAGATGTGAAATTTCCACAAAAAGACACTAAATCAGCAGTTTTAAGATCATATTATGAGTTTAGCTGCCAACTCATACAGCTTAAAGTTGAAAGCAACACAAAAAGATGACGAGTAAAGAAATAAATAAAGTCTAAAATAACCTGGCAGGCGTCTTTCCAGAGCCGTTTGGCAGCAGTTTGACTCAGAGACGAGTTTTAACCTCAGCAGCCGGTTTGCCAACAACCAGATTTATTTTGTGTTTCTGAGCCAACAAACAAACCGAAGACGGATCCGACCTGAACGTTCAGATCTCTGCCAGCGAGAGTCCTGAAGACTCAATGATCTGGAGCTAAGGGGAACGTTAGCAACGCTAGAGGGTAAATATGGAGATTAACACTGAAAAGAGGCAAGACCAGCACAAAAACACACAAAATTACCAACAGGAAGAAGCAAAATTACAACAACAAAAATAGAAATCACCAAAAGAGATGCAACATAACCACACTGAGAAAGAAAAACACACAAAGTCTCCAAGAAACTATACAAAATGACTCAATTTGTCTAAAATGAGCCAATAATTGTCTAAAATGAGTCAATAATTGACTAAAATGACTCAATAATTGACTAAAATGACTCAATAATTGTCCAAAATGACTCAATAATTGACTAAAATGACAATAATTGACTAAAATGACTCAATAATTGTCTAAAATGACTCAATAATTGTCCAAAATGACTCAATAATTGACCAAAATGACTCAATAATTGACTAAAATGACTCAATAATTGACTAAAATGACTCAATAATTGACTAAAATGACTCAATAACTGTCTAAAATGACTCAATAATTGACCAAAATGATTCAATAATTGACTAAAATGATTCAATAATTGACCAAAATGATTCAATAATTGACTAAAATGACTCAATAACTGTCTAAAATGACTCAATAACTGTCCAAAATGACTCAATAATTGACTAAAATGACTCAATAACTGTCTAAAATGACTCAATAATTGTCCAAAATGACTCAATAACTGTCTAAAATGACTCAATAATTGACTAAAATGACTCAATAATTGACTAAAATGACTCAATAACTGTCTAAAATGACTCAATAACTGTCCAAAATGACTCAATAACTGTCTAAAATGACTCAATAATTGACTAAAATGACTCAATAATTGACTAAAATGACTCAATAACTGTCTAAAATGACTCAATAATTGACCAAAATGATTCAATAATTGACTAAAATGACTCAATAATTGTCCAAAATGACTCAATAATTGTCTAAAATGACTCAATAATTGTCCAAAATGACTCAATAATTGACTAAAATGACTCAATAATTGACTAAAATGACTCAATAATTGTCTAATAAAACAAACAAAAAAACCCTCCAAATAATAGTGACATCAAAAATCTGGATTGTTTTTGTGAAGTTTTTTGTTCTTTAATGTGTGACTCTAAAATTACACTAGTTTTACTGTATTTAAATAGAATTATTTTACAGACATTTGCATCATTTGAAAGAAATACACATATGAAGGATTTAAAGTATAATGTATTAAATATTATATAATATTATCTAGTATTTTAAAAGTACTTGGACAGAATTCATCTGTTTTGTTTGTTTTTAAATGACAGATAATAACTTTGCAGAGCAGCTTGAACTGAACTGAACCATTCTGGAGTTTCTGGACACTATTTATTCTAGTATTTATTCACTGGTTGGAATAAAGTCCAGGAGCACTAAAACCTGATCCTGTCCTCTAGAATCCGGATGAATATTTACATCCCACCATTAAACTGCTTCCTGTTGGACGCTGAGTCGCCGTCAGACTGACGTTTCTGTCACAGTTTTCCATATTTCCCTCTGAAAACAGCAGAACTGCTTCTTTATTCCAGCTTTTATTCTCCCAGAGGAGCTGAAAACGGTGAAAACGAGGCTCGGGATCCTTCAGACGGAGTTTCATGTCGACTGATTCAGGTTTTCAGTTCACTGCACGTCTCACAGAATTAAATCCACACAGTCAGGTCACCCTTTACTGGACATCGGAGACAAAACTCGGAATTTTTACATAGAAAAAAACCAAACCACGATAATTCACACACTGCACTGACTTAATGACTGTCAAAAAGGACCCAAAAATGGATAAAAACTACTTAATGTCTAGAGTGACTCAATAATTGATAAAAATGACTCAACAATTGTTTAAAATGATTCATTAATTGACTAAAATGACTCTAAAAATATCTAAAAAAAACTAAATAATGGCTCAATATGATGCAATGACTGTACAAAATGACTTGATAACTGTCTGAAGTGACTCAATAGACATGACTAAATCAACTGAAATATTTGCATAAAATGGCTCAATAATTGTCTAAAATGACTGAAAATGTCTATAATGACTCAATTATCGCCCACAGTGGATCAATAGTTGTTCAAAACGACTCAATAATTACTAAAACTAACTCAATTCTGTTCCAGAATGACTCAATAATTGTCTAAAATGACTTAGTATTCACTCAAAATGACTTCATTGCCCAGAATCACACATTAATTATCAGAAATGACTCAAAGTTTGTCCAAATATTTCCATAATTGTCCAAAATGACTCAATAATTGTCCAAATTTATTCAGTGTTTGTCTAAAGTGACTCAGAAATTGAGTTAAATTTGAAACACAAACATCAAGTTTCCACACAGCAGAACGTTAATTCAACACTAAACACAACAACCTGCAGCGATTTTCTACGTCTATTTACTGAGAATTTATCCAGAAATATTCCGTGCCTGCGGTAAATTAACTACAGAATGAGAGTTTAATTAAAGCTGCATCACCACGGAGTTTAGTAGAACTGGAGCTCTGAAGTGAAGCAGAAAAGCCGGATTCAGCAGCAGGAATTAAAGATAAAGCCTCCAGTCCAACGTTAACAAACGAGCCGTGGTGGTTTTGTGTCCACTAAAGCAGAATATCGCTGCTTTTAGAGCCTCCGAGGTCCAGCAGAAAGCTGACGGAGCGTCCTGGAAATAAAGATCCACACCCAGCGCTAATTACACTCCAGACCCACTGATGCACTTTATTTACCAGGAAACACATTCAGGAGCAGCTGGAAGGAAAATAATTCTTCAAAGTGACTCAATAATCGCCTTAAATGACTCAATAGTTATTTAAAAAATGACTCAATAATCGCCTTAAATGACTCAATAATTATTTAAAAAATGACTCAATAATCGCCTTAAATGACTCAGTAGTTATTTAAAAAATGACTCAATAATCGCCTTAAATGACTCAATAATTATTTAAAAAATGACTCAATAGTTATTTAAAAAATGACTCAATAATCGTCTTAAATGACTCAGTAGTTATTTAAAAAATGACTCAATAATCGTCTTAAATGACTCAATAATTATTTAAAAAATGACTCAATAATCATCTTAAATGACTCAGTAGTTATTTAAAAAATGACTCAATAATCACCTTAAATGAATCAATAATTATTTAAAAAATGACTCAATAATCATCTTAAATGACTCAGTAGTTATTTAAAAAATGACTCAATAATCATCTTAAATGACTCAGTAGTTATTTAAAAAATGACTCAATAATCGTCTAAAATGACTCAGTAGTTATTTAAAAAATGACTCAATAATCGTCTAAAATGACTCAGTAGTTATTTAAAAAATGACTCAATAATCGTCTAAAATGACTCAGTAGTTATTTAAAAAATGACTCAATAATCGCCTTAAATGACTCAATAATTATTTAAAAAATGACTCAATAATCGTCTAAAATGACTCAGTAGTTATTTAAAAAATGACTCAATAATCGTCTTAAATGACTCAGTAGTTATTAAAAAAATGACTCAATAATCATCTTAAATGAATCAATAATTATTTAAAAAATGACTCAATAATCGTCTAAAATGACTCAGTAGTTATTTAAAAAATGACTCAGTAATCGTCTTAAATGACTCAATAATTATTTAAAAAATGACTCAATAATCGTCTAAAATGACTCAGTAGTTATTTAAAAAATGACTCAATAATCGCCTTAAATGACTCAATAATTATTTAAAAAATGACTCAATAATCGTCTAAAATGACTCAGTAGTTATTTAAAAAATGACTCAATAATCGCCTTAAATGACTCAATAATTATTTAAAAAATGACTCAATAATCGTCTAAAATGACTCAGTAGTTATTTAAAAAATGACTCAATAATCACCTTAAATGACTCAATAATTATTTAAAAAATGACTCAATAATCGTCTAAAATGACTCAGTAGTTATTTAAAAAATGACTCAGTAATCACCTTAAATGACTCAATAATTATTTTAAAAAATGACTCAATAATCGTCTAAAATGACTCAGTGACTCAATGAGTGTTCTGAAAGGCACCTATAAATAAAATGTATTATTATTATTATTATCATTATTATTATTATTATTATTATTATTATTATTATTATTATTATTATTGCCCAAAATTCCTAGATAATTGACCAAAATGACTCAATAATCAGAAAATATGAAAAACAGCAGTTCCCTGTAGTGACTTTAACATACTGTAAAAAATTACATTTTAAATAACATTTTTTGGAAAGAAAAAACAGGTATTGTACCGGTTTTCCCTGTTTAAAAGGAATTACAGATAAAATCATGAGTAAAAATCTGTCTTTTTTAAACTAGATTTGTTTGTTTCTTCACTGTTAATATCAGAGTTTTCTTTGTTCTGATAAACTAACAGCACATCTCAGCTTAAAGCTTCTTTTCTTTATAAATTTGTAAATTCTGACAACTAGCTGAGGAATCCATTTCTTATTTTCAGCTTCAGCTGTTGATTAAAAGACGTTTCTGTGGAACAAAATGTCTGAAACTTTGGTTTTTCTTCCCAGTGAAAGATGAAACTCTCATTTCTCAGAGAGCAGTTTGGTTTTTGCTCCAACTCTCAGCTTAGTTCTCCTCATTATCATTCCTTCAATCCGTTCTGAGGCCAGCAGTAAATATTTATGAAAAGAGGCCGGAGCTTCCACTTTAATAAAGCTTAAGAGCAGAGCTTCTTATTTCTGAAACACATTCAGACGCCGTTAAATAATAAACGTGTATTTATAGACTCTGCTGCCAATTAAATGATAATGAAACGCTAGGAAGGTCTATCGCTGGAACGCAGACGGAAACACTGGAGGAACGCTATCGCCGCTGGCAACCGCTCACGTTTAAAGAGAATATTCAACTAAAAAACCCCAAATAAACACAACAGAGTGAAGCAAACGAGTTAAACAGCAGGAAGACAAAGAACTCATTAGAAAAGTCTTTAAAGAGAGAGGAAATAAAATAACACCTTCAACATGGAAAGAATGAAGAAAAG
Organism: Amphiprion clarkii; assembly: GCA_027123335.1. NCBI lineage: Eukaryota > Metazoa > Chordata > Actinopteri > Pomacentridae > Amphiprion > Amphiprion clarkii. The sequence continues at coordinate 36,550,487 of CM049575.1, forward strand.
GGGAAATAAATCGATGTTTCTAACGAGTTTAGTTAATTAAGGGCTCATTTACTGAAGAATATTGGATGTTTTCTTTATTAAATGGTCAAAAATGAATTTATTTAGATTAATTTAGTCGTTATCTTTGCTGCATCGCCTCAGTAAAGCTCAGTTTGGAGCCTGGATACGTAAAATATGGAAAAAACTAGATAACTACATGGAAACGACCTGTCACATGTCTCATTTTGTGTCTCCTTTATGTAATTTTGTGTTCTTTTGTGTGTTCTTTTTGTCATTTTGTGTCTCGTTTGTGTTGTTTGGGTCTCATTTTTGTCATTTTGTGTCTCGCTTGTGTCGTTTTGTGTCTCATTTGTGTTGTTTTGTGTCTCGTTTGCCATTTTGTGTCTTGTTTGTGTCGTTTTGTGTCTTTTGTGTCTCGTTTGTGTCATTTTGTGTCTCGTTTGTGTCATTTTGTGTTTCGTTTTTGTCATTTTGTGCCTTGTTTGTGTTGTTTTGTGTCTCATTTGTGTCATTTTGTGTCTCGTTTGTGTCGTTTTGTCTCGTTTGTCGATTCGTGTCTCGTTTGTGTCATTTTGTGTCTCGTTTGTGTCGTTTTGTGTCTCGTTTGTGTCATTTCATGTCTCGCTTGTCGTTTCGTGTCTCATTTGTGTCGCTTTGTGTCTCATTTGTGTCGTTTCGTGTCTCGCTTGTGTCTCGTTTGTGTCGTTTCGTGTCTCGTTTGTGTCGTTTTGTGTCTCGTTTGTGTCGTTTTGTGTCTCGTTTGTGTCGTTTTGTGTCTCGTTTGTGTCATTTCGTGTCTCGCTTGTGTCGTTTCGTGTCTCGTTTGTGTCGTTTCGTGTCTCATTTGTGTCGTTTCGTGTCTCATTTGTGTCGTTTCGTGTCTCGTTTGTGTTGTTTGTGTCGTTTTGTGTCTCGTTTGTGTCATTTCGTGTCTCATTTGTCGTTTTGTGTGTCGTTTCGTGTCTCATTTGTGTCGTTTCGTGTCTCGTTTGTGTCGTTTGTGTCGTTTGGTGTCTCGTTTGTGTCGTTTGTGTCGTTTCGTGTCTCATTTGTGTCATTTCGTGTCTCGTTTGTGTCGTTTCGTGTCTCGTTTGTGTCGTTTGTGTCGTTTCGTGTCTCATTTGTGTCGTTTGTGTCGTTTCGTGTCTCGTTTGTATCGTTTGTGTCGTTTCGTGTCTCATTTGTGTCGTTTGTGTCGTTTCGTGTCTCGTTTGTATCGTTTGTGTCGTTTCGTGTCTCATTTGTGTCGTTTTGTGTCTCATTTGTGTCGTTTGTGTCGTTTCGTGTCTCGTTTGTATCGTTTGTGTCGTTTTGTGTCTCATTTGTGTTGTTTTGTGTGTCGTTTGTGTTGTTTTGTGTCTCATTGAAACACTGCTACCACTGGGCAGGACACAGCAGGACTTTATTCGCTCCTCTGTCTGCTGCTGCTGAATCACCACTCCTCTATTATAATTGACAAACTGGAGCTTTGTTCAACAGCACAACTCCTGGACTCAGTTTATTTTATTATTTCATGCTCAGGCAGCACAAACGTTCAGCGAGAGCGTGGAAAGCTGCTGACATTAAACGATACGGTGACCCAGGCTTCGTTAGGAGTTTAGAGGATTCAGATCAAACGGAGGGAAATCACTTTATTTATGACCTTTAAGTGTTAGTTTCAGGGATTTGATAGAGATGTTCAAGATTAATAAAGCCTCTTAATGTTTACTGAGATCTAATACTTTTAGAGTTTAGCTTAAAACGGGCACCATGACAAAGACTTCAGCGGTGGTTACTTTTTGTATCTCATTTGCATAATTTGTGTCACTTTATGTCTTATTTGTGTCATTTTGACTCTCATTTGTATAATTTTGCATAATTTTGTGTATTGTTGGTGTCATTTTGTGTCATTTCCATAATATAGCATAATTTTTTGTCTTTTTTGTGTAATTTTGTGCCTTGTTTGTTATGTTTTGTGTCTCAGTTGTGTCATTTTTGTGTCTAATTTACACAACTTTGTGTCCTTTTGTGTTTCATTTGCATAATTTTGTGTAATTTTTTGTCTTGTTCTTTAAGTTTTGTGTTTTGTTTGCATCATTTTGTGTCTCGTTCATTTCTGAAGGTTTTCTAACCAACACGTCAGCAGGAAAAGCTGCATTTTGCTGCACTGACTTTGTGGTTAGTGTCTGAGGTTCCAGAGGGATGTTCAGAAGCAGAACGGTGTATAATGGAGGTAGCGATGATGAAAACACCTTCAGCCTTCTGCCTGGCCGCTCTGCAGGGATCTGCTGCTACACGGAGGCTTAATAGAGACTATTTATGAGTTCATTATGGAGCTGCTCTGGAAGAACAGGAAGAATTTCTGAAACGTTCTCCTTTTCAGATGAGTTTCCATCAGAGCAGGTGAGTCCTCCTTCTGCTGTTTGGTCATTAGGGGCTCTTGTTATTGGAGCTCTTGTTGCCGTGGCTCTCGCTGCCGTGGCTCTCGTTTACGGTGGCTCTAGTTACCGTGGCTCTCGTTACCGTGGCTCTCGTTATCATCCCTCTCGTTACCGTGGCTCTCGTTACCGTGGCTCTAGTCACCGTGGCTCTTGTTATCATCCCTCTCGTTACCTTGGCTCTTGTTATCATCCCTCTCGTTACCGTGGCTCTCGTTACCGTGGCTCTAGTTACCGTGGCTCTTGTTATCATCCCTCTCGTTACCGTGGCTCTCGTTACCGTGGCTCTAGTTACCGTGGCTCTTGTTATCATCCCTCTCGTTACCTTGGCTCTTGTTATCATCCCTCTCGTTACCGTGGCTCTCGTTACCGTGGCTCTAGTTACCGTGGCTCTTGTTATCATCCCTCTCGTTACCTTGGCTCTTGTTATCATCCCTCTAGTTACTGTGACTCTCGTTACCGTGGCTCTAGTTACCGTGGCTCTCGTTACCGTGGCTCTAGTTACCGTGGCTCTCATTACCGTGGCTCTAGTTACCGTGACTCTAGTTACCGTGGCTCTCGTTACCGTGGCTCTAGTTACCGTGGCTCTCGTTACCGTGGCTCTAGTTACCGTGGCTCTCGTTACCGTGGCTCTAGTCACCGTGGCTCTTGTTATCATCCCTCTCGTTACCGTGGCTCTAGTTACCGTGGCTCTCGTTACCGTGGCTCTAGTTACCGTGGCTCTCGTTACCGTGGCTCTAGTTACCGTGGCTCTCGTTACCGTGGCTCTCGTCTGTCCTGATTATTCAGCTCATGCCCGTCAGACTGCAAAGTCCTGCAGCAGCAAATTATCTGCGATGGGAGAGTCCTGGACGACACTCGGACAGATATGAGTGTGAATTAATGAAACAGCGGTGTGTAGGTGTGTGTGTGTGAGTGTGTTATGAGATCTATAGCTACCTAATGGAGCTATTTGCTTGTCGGAGTCGCTTCAAATGATCCAGTCAGAACAAAGGACTAAATGTGGCTATTAAGGCTGCATTAGCCTCCGCCGCCGTCTCGCACGCACACACCGACGCTCGCTGTAATTGCGAGCCATTTGAAATGTTTTCTTCTTCGATTATGATGGCGAATAAAAGCCTTCAGTGGGGTCACGATCGGGCTGCTGGAGCTGCAGATTTATGAGCGTTAACCCATAAAAAAAGGCTTCTTCTGCTAGGGCTGCTAAAGTAAACATAACGTCTGTTAGTGCCAGAAACCCAGTATTAGCTCCTAATGACTACAGCTAGCTACTACTAGCATAGCTCTGGTTCACTCCTGTAGCTACAGTTAGCTTATGTTAGTCACTAATGAATACTATTAGTACTTGATAACTCCTAGTAGGTCATCTGTTGGCTCCAGTTAGCACCTGTTAACATCAGGGAGCTTATGTTAGCTTATGAAAGGTCCTATTACTGCTTAAGTAAACATAATTTCTATTAGCTCCGAAAATCCCCTGTTAGCTCCCAATGACTCCAGCTAGCTACTATTAGCATAGCTCTTGTTCACTCCTGTAGCTACAGTTAGTGTGTTAGCATCAGGTAGCTCATGTTAGCCCCTGATGAGTCCTGTTAGCTTTGCTTAAGTAAACACAACCTCTATTAGTGCCAGAAATCCCCTATTAGCTTCTAATGAAAACAGCTAGCTCCTATTAGCGTAGCTCTGGTTCATTCCTGTTGCCCTGATGAATCCTTTTAATTCTTGATTAATCCTAGCAGTTCATGTTCGCTTCTGTTAGCTCCAGTTAGCACCTGTTTACATCACCCATCAGTGGCTTATGTTAGCCAATTAGCTCTTCTTGAGTAAAAACACAACTTCTATTAGCTCCAGAAATTCCCTATCAGCTCCTAATGACTCCAGCTAGCTCCTATTAGCATAGCTCTGGCTCACTTCCGTAGCTACAGTTAGCCCGTACCAATATCAGGTAGCTTATCTTTGCCCCTAATGATGCCATTAGTTCTTGATAATTCCTAGTAGTTTATATTAGCTTCTATTAGCTCCAGTTAGCACCTGTTAGCATCAGGTAGCCTATGTTTTTTTTTTTTGTTTTTTTTTTTAATTTTTTTTTGGCCTTTTTTGGCTTTATTTAGGCACAGTGAGAGAGAGACAGGAAACAGGGAAGAAGAGTTGGGGAAGACATGCAGCAAAGGGCCGCTAGCGGGAATCGAACCCGGGCGGCTGCGTCGGGGACCAGCCCCTGTACATGGGTCACCCGCTTAACGCGTTGAGCTATACGGGCACCTAGGTAGCCTATGTTAGTTATTAGCTGTTCTTAAGTACAGACAACCTCTTTTAGCTCCTATTAGCTCCTAATGACTACAGCTAGCTCCTATTGGCGTAACTCTGGTTCACTCTTGTTGGCATCTCTTAGCTTTATTTGGCCCTTGATAGCTCTTATTGGCATCTAGTAGCACCAGTTAGCCTGTGTTAGCATCAGATAGCTCATGTTGGGCTCTGATGAATCCTGTTAATTCTTGTTAACTTCAGATACTGACTGCCCTGGTGGGACCTAGTAGTTCATATTAGCTTCTGTTAGGTCTGGTTTGCTCCTGTTAGCACCCTTTAGCTAAAGGTGGCTTCTAGTAACTCCTATCAGCTTCTGTTAGCTCCTCCCAGCGTCTGTTTAACTCTGGCTAACTCCTTTTTGGGCTTTTTAGCATCACTTGGCTTGTGTGAGTTTTTCCCCTTAGCTCCAGTTGGCTCTTGTTATCTCATGTTGGCTACTCACTACTTTAGTTAGCACCTGTTAGTGTCAGATAGCTAATGTTAGACTCTGATGGATTCTGTTAGCTCTTGTTAGCAAATGATATCTCCTGTTGGCTCTTGGTGACCCCTTTTAGCTTATCTATAGCTTCAAAAACTCCTGTTAGCATCCCCTTAGCTCCAGTTGGCTACTATCTGCTTTAGTTAGCACCTGTTAGCATCAGATAGCTAATACTAGACTTTGATGGATCCTGTTAGCAACAGACATCTCCTGTTTGCTCCTGGTGACCTCTTTTAGCTTATCTATAGCTTCAAAGAGCTGCTGTTAGCACCTTTTAGCTCCAGCTGGCTCTTGTTAGCTTGTTTAAATTGTATTTTATGCGAGGGCACAATGAACCACAGCGTCTGCTTTTATTTTTTTGTAAACTAAAGCTGTGTATTGCAAGAAAACAGGACTCAGGACAAGTTTTTTTTTTTTTTTTCTTTTCCTTTTTTGGGGAAAATCTCCCAAAATTCAACAGCAACTCACAAATCTGTTGGGTGGAAACTATGAGAAAAGCAACATTTACTCGATTTAAGCATTAATCCTGATAGATTATGTGATACCGCTGAAACTGTACGACTTTGCAGCTTTATTATTTCTACGTTAAGTCCGTTCATAATGAATCTCTATTAGACAGAAACAAGATAAAAGTGACTGCGAGCGATAAATGATTAAATTACTGCCGGAGCAGAGAATTAATTAAAACAGGCGACTTTTTAAAGTACAACACAGCAAACTATGGAAATCCAACATTAATCCATCAAACCTGCTCCAACTGAGTGGAAACAGGATATTTTACAGCGGCGGCGGCGTCTCGGTGTCACATCCTGAATAACCCAGTTAAACTTATTAATCTCTTCGGGGTCATTTGTCTTCTGCTGTGGACTCGACTTGCTTTAACGGCTGACAGAGTCTCTGGGTCTATTTATTCCAAATACTGCACTACATTCTCACCACTGACAGACCACAGGCCTCATAAATACCACTCACCCTGACATAACGCTTTATTCCCAACAACACACACTCAATAGTCTGTTGAGTCCAAAAGAAACAAATACTGAGCGACATCTTCAGTAAACCCTTCAGAATGAATGAATTCCTGATTGAGATACCAAGAAAAAAAGCAAAATATGAACTTATTTCTTCTCAAAACAATGTTAATCATTTAAATAGACCTTTAAATAGCTTCTGTTAGCTCCTGGTGGCATCTATTAGCATATTTTGTGCTCCATGTAGCTCTAGTTAGCTCATATTGGTGCCTTTTAGCTTCATTTGTCTCCTGTTAGCATTTCAAAGCTCCAGTTAGCACCTGTTAGCATCAAGTAGCTGAGGTTTCTATTAGCATTTGTGAACTACAGATATCTCCTATTAGCTCCTCTTGGCACCTATCAGCATATTTTTGCTCCACGTAGCTCTAATTAGTGGCAACCGATGCCTTTTAGCTGAATTTAGCTCCTATTAGCTCGTAATAGTATTTATTATCTTCAGATATCTGAAGATAGGTTATCTTCAGATAACCTATTAGCATATTTTTGCTCCATGTAGCTCTAGTTAGCTCCTATTGGTGCTTTTTGGCTTCATTTGGCTCCTGTTAGCTTTTATTAGCATTTGCAGTTAGCATCAAGTAGCTGAAAGCATCTGTTAGCATTTGTGAACTACAGATATCTCCTGTTAGCTCCTAGTGGCTCCTATGAGCTTTCATGAACTCCTATTAGCATCTTGTTAGCTCTGCTTAGCTCATGGTTTTACTTTTTAGCATCCTTTCCTCTAATTAGCATTTGTATGCTCCAGTTAGCAACTGGTAGTGTCAGATAGCTGATGTTAGCCCTGATGAATCTTCTTATGCTCTTGCTAACTGCAGATATCTTCCATTAGCTCCTGATGGGTCCTATTAGCATCTTTTGCTCCATGTATCTCAGCGTATGTTAGCTCCATGTAGCTCTAGTTAGCTCCGATTGGTGCCTTTTACCTTAATTTGGCTCCTGTTAGCTCTTATTTGCATTTGTTAGTCCCAGTTAGCACCGTATAGCCTATATTAGCCGCTTTTGTGAATTTCCTGTTAGCTCCTAGTCGCTTCTATGAGCATGTAGTCAGTTCAGCTTAGCTTATGTTGGCTCTTTTTAGCTTCATTTGGCTCTTGTTTGCGCCAATTAGCTTTTGCAAGCTCCAGTTAGCACCTGTTAGCATCAGATAGCTTAAGTTAGCCCCTGATGAACCTAGTAGCTCTTGGTAATTACAGTATCACCTGTTAGTTACAGGTGGCTCCTAGTAGACCCTATCGGCTTATGTTAGCTCCTACTAGCATCCATTGAGCTCTACTTAGCTGCTGTTGGTACCTTTTAGCTTTGTTACCTCTTATTAACATTTGCAAGCTCCAGTTAGCATCAAGTAGCTGAGGTCTTCTATTAGCAATTGTGAACTACAGATATCTCCTGTTAGCTCCTAATGAATCCTGTTTTTTTGGCTCTTGTTAACTCTAATTAGCTTTTTGTAAGTGCCAGCTACCACCTGGTAGCATCAGATAGCCCCCGACAGATCCCATTAGCTCATGTTAGCGACAGACACCTCCTGTTAGCTCTTGCTGGCTTCTATTAGCTTCTACTGACTTCTGGTGGCTTTAATGGGCTCCTGTTAGCATATTTTAGCTCCTATCTGCTTTAGTTAGCACCTTTTAGCTCTGTAAGTGTTTGTTACCTACAGATATTTCCTGTTAGCGCCACTTGGCTCCCGTTACCACTTATTAGCCTCTGTTAATTCCTATTTGCTCTAATTAGCAAAGCGTTATAGAGAGCTCCTCATCTCCTGTTAGCAACCATCACCTACTTTGAGCTCAAGTTAGCCTCAGTTAGCACCAGATAGACCAAATAATTCCATCTATTAAAACTGTTCTTCTGTAAATTGATGTAAATTGAATGTACACAACTTCTGTTGTCCAGAAACACCTCATATTAGTTGGAGTTTAAATGTTCTTCCTCATTAAACACCACCTAGACCATATTTTCAGCCGGTAATGTCTGTTTAAAGGCACACAATGACTAAAAAATGAATAAAACCTGTAAAGACGACAGATGGAACCACCATAAATTCACCCATTATTAAATTCAACCACACTGGTTCTCCAAAACGCTGCAAACATAACAACAAACAGCTGTTAAAAATCAGCCAATCAGAGCTGATCCGTCGCTAACGAGCCAATCAGAAGCAATCATTGGCTCAGCTGATTATAGAATTATTAAAACCTACCTCTTTGTCAGGGAGGGCGGCCGGCCTCTGCTCACCGCGCTCATCCAGGTTCACGTGCACGTCCTCGAGGTGCGCACGTTAAAACCGTGCACGAGTTAAATATCCAAAAGGCCTGTCATTGGCTCGGCCGGCTGTCCGTCAAAGTTATTCCTGCAGAGAGAGGAGAAGGAATTGGTCTAAGGCCAGCAGCAGAAACTTCTAAACCAGGGGTGTCCAACAACATGCAGCCCGTGGGCCAAAAGCGGTCCTCCAGAGGGTCCAATCCGGTCCTCAAAGTGGAAACATTCCACAGAAGACATTAAGTGCAGATTGTAAATTAGTAAAACTGTAAATTAAAATCATTTCTAGATCATGACAAGTTGTTTGGATCATAAAGTAAAATACTAGATTGTTCATTGTTCTTTGTCGTTTTGTAATTTTTTTCTAATTTTGCATCTCTTTTTTTGTAATACTTTGTCTTGTTTTTGTTGTTTTTTGTCTTTTGTTGTCTGATGTCTGTTGCTTGTTCCAAGTTTTTGTCATTTTGTTTTGTGTTTTTGTCATTTTTGGTCTCATGTGCTTCATTTCTGTAATTCTTTGTCTCTTTTTTGTCATTTGTCCATTTTTTGGTGACTTTTTGTCAAATTTTTTGTTTCTGTTTTGTTTCATGTCATTTTGTGTCTTTTTTGTGTTGTTTGACCATTTTTTGTCGCTTTGAAACTATTTTGTAAATTTTTTGTTTTGTTTTGCTCATTTTTGGTCATTTTGTTTCTCGCTTTTGTTTTGTTTCTTATATTTGTCATTGTGTCTCATTTTTGTAAAATTTGTTTTGTTTTGTTGTTTGTCTTTTTTGTCTGACTTTTGTCATTTGTCTTATGTTTTTGTCATTTTGTAACTTTTTTGTAAAATTTTTTTGTCATGTTTTGTGTTGTCTCTTTTGTCATTTTGCTTCTCGTTTTTGTGGTTTTGTGTCTAATTTTTGTAATATTTTGCCGTTTTTCATGTTTTTGTTGTTTTGTGGTTTCTTTTTGTCTCACTTGTGTTTTTTGTCTTTCGTCGTTTGTCCATTTTTTGTCGCTTTGAAACTTTTTTGTAAAATTTTTTCTCTTTTTTTGTTTTGTTTCTTGTAATTTGTCTAATTTTTTGTCATTTAATAATGAAATCTGAAGAGAGTCAGTTTAAATCTAAGCTTTGTCAGATGAAAACCCAGAAACTGCAGACACAAAGTGGCTCCAAACAACGCTGTTCCAGTCAACCAGAAAGACTGGGTAAATAGCAACAAAATAAACAAACAAATAAATAACCAAACAGTTTACATCAACACTTTTGTGTTGACCCAACTTCAATTAGCATCAAGTAGCTGAGGAGTTCTATTAGCATTTGTGAGCTACATATATCTCCTGTTAGCACCCGATGGCTCCTATTAGCATCTTTTTGCTACACGTAGCTCTAGTTAGCTCCGATGGGTGCCTTTTGGCTTCATTTGGCCCCGCTTATTAGCATTGGCACGCTCCAGTTAGCATCAAGTAGCTGAGGGCTTCTATTAGCTCTTGCTAACTACAGATATCTCCAGTTAGCTCCTAGTGGCTCCTATGAACTTCCATTAATTCCTTTTAGCATCCAATTAGCACTGCTTAGCTCATGTTGACACTTTTTGAGCTTTGTTACCTCTTGTTAGCATATGTATGCTCCAGTTAGCATCAAGTAGCTGAGGACTTCTATTAGCATTTGTGAATGACAGATATTTCCTGCTAGCTCCTGATCAATCCTATGTGTGTTTTTTTGCTCCATGTTGCTCTAGTTAGCTCCTATTGGTACCTTTTAGCATCATTTGGCTCCTGTTTGTTCTTAGTAGCAATTGTTAGCCCCAAATAAATAACACAACAGTTTGCATCAACCTTTTTGTGTTGAACCAACAAACCACTTTGATTGTTTTCAGTTTTTTATAAGAAGTTTTGTGTGTTATGTCATTAATTACAATGTGTACAGTATGCACACAGATGTTCTGGCATAGATGAAGTTCCTAACGGAAAAATAAAGTTCTTTGAATTGAATTGTATTGAATAATTACCATCATTTTGAATCCAGTTTTTTAAATTGACCAAGATACGTTGAAAAAAATTCATTTCCTCCGAGAACATTTTCGGTAAGAACCGAAAACAAAACCCAAAGACCTTGACAGTCAGATTAAATTTAAAACACATCTTTTCCATTCATGTTATTGCTTTATTGTTGTTCTTATTCAGCCAACTAATCCTTTATAAAATGGAGCAGGATTTTTCACCTTGCTAACCTCAAGAAAAAAAAATGGAAGAGAAGCTTTATTTTAGCCTTGTAGTTTTTCCTAAAATATCCAAACCAGGGTGTTTTTTCTAACTCTTGCAAAATAATTTTGGTGGCTGAACAAAACAAAGCGTCCACGTAAAACTGTCTACCAAGTTTTAACATTTTCCTGAACTTAATCACGTAGTTTTTGTTCCTAAACTTAAAGTCTAAGACGAGACGTAAAACCTGATATTTGCTGGTTTCAGACAGTTCATGATTGTAAGCAGAGAGCATTGTGGGAGTTTAGTTAGCAACGGGCACCACGACAAAGACTTCTGTGGTGGTGAATGACCTCCAACCAGAAATTATACTTTTAATACAATGCATCCCACCAGAACTTGCGCTCTCCTTTTACCAACAACTTTGCGGTAATAAATGCAAGCAGTGGACCAACACAAAACCAAGGATTTTTGGTGCCTAAACAATGACAAGAAATTAAACTTAAGTCTTAGATGAGACGTGAACCTTGATATTTGTTGATTTTATGCAAAATTAGACTCCGTGGCTCTTTTATTATCAGCAAATTCAGTTTAGTTCCAAATGAACCCTCCTGTTAGGTTCATTTCTCAGGAACAGCAATGATGTTTAAATATCCAGGTGTGTCAGAAACAGAAAAAAACCCAACAAACATAGTTTATATCTCATTACTGACTCCATTATGAACCATTTCAATCAATATTTAGTTCAATGATGTTCTTTAGCTTTCACAGATCAATGGTTCAATGAGGAGAATTTACTTCCTAATGATGTGTTTACTTGAAAATGGGAACATAACAGGAGGGTTAAATTATATTAACCTCAAAACATAATTAAAAATGCACTTTAGTTTTATCAGAACGTACATTTGTGGATCTGATTTGCAGGATGGTGTCTGCAGTCGGTTCTACAAAATAACCTGAACACCTTATGCTTGTGTTTTGTTGATTTGATGACATTTTCTGTTCTAGTATTTGTTTTGTTTGGCTACGTTTCCATCTACGCCCTATAGGAAGCCTCTCTTCTACCGCATCTGTTGCCATGGCAACCTTTATTCATGTATTTTGAGGGTCAGTGCTTGTGAAGGAGCGTTTGAGAGAAGACACTTGTTTTGTCAAAATGTTCAACTAAGGCTGGTCTAGTGTGTCCATAAAGTTCCTGTAAGTGTTTATCTTGGGATGGATCCATATTTCTACTAAAATCCAGTCTTTGGTCCACATTTCTCCAACTGTTGAGGTTCTAACGTCAGTAGAATCTGATGTGAAGAAACTTTGACCAGACAAGGTTCCAGTTTTTAGATGTTTTGACTTAAAATTTATACAAAAATATAGTAAATGTCCAAAATTACTCAAAAAATTGTTGAAAGTTACTTTTAACTTGTCCCAGTTTCTCATAATTTACTTAGAATGACTCCAAATCTGTTGAAAATAAACTAAATTTGCCAAAAATGACCAAAAAATTTTGTCGATCACGCTCCTGTAAATGACCGGTAGAATATAAAGTGTGAGTCTGAGTGTCCTGAAAACCACACGTTGTTGTTGTTCTGCAGCGTTTTAAAGCTACAATTACCAACAGATGGCTCGTGTCTGAGTTATTTCCTGCAGACCGCATGAATGAGAACATAAAGACAGATGGAAGCGATGGAGGAAAATTACATGCGGTTAACCAGCTCTGTGGTTAGCACATTTACCTCTCGTCGTTGTTTGTACAATCAGCAGCATCTTTTACCAATCAGTGCTGTGATTAAAGGGAAATCAACGTTTTCAGGGGAGGAACACATGTTTAGATGTTCGCTTTGTAGCTTTAGAGGCAGGATGATGAGTTTAGATGAGATAAAACTGGTGTCAGGACTGTTTCCTTCGTCAGAATGTTTTATACAAACAGAAATAAAAGCATATGGTCAGATTTGTACAGTGTCCAGAGGCACACATAAAACTACTACTGCAGATTTAGGCTCTAAAAGTAAATCGAGAAAGTTTCCTCACACTGTATTATTGTTTAACACTGTAGAGAACAGAGGTTTAGCAGCAAAGGGCACCATGACATAGACTCCTGTGGTGATTAATGCCCTCCAACAAGTGCTGACCACAATTTATGATTAATGTTGATACTGATCACTTAAAAAAATAAAGAATCTCAATCTGTGACATGAACTAAGTAGATCCGTAATAAAAAAATAATCGTTAACTTCATGCAAGAGAAGCATAATATTTGTTTTTGTGAACAGCCACATGGTAAATTGTTGTAAAAGTTACTGCTTTATCTACTTTTCTTTCATAAGAAAAAGTCCAGTTTATCCTAAAGTCAAAGGTAAGGCACATTTTAGAAGGTATAGAAGCTCTTTAGTCAGCAACGAGGTACCATGACAAAGACTTCAGTGCCGGTTAATGCCTTCTAGCATGTAAACAAGACAAGCCAATGCCCAAAGATAGCTACAAGAACAGCGTTTTTATAGTAGTCTTACATAGAGAAGAAATAACAAAAATAGTACATCCATGCCCAAAAGAGTGAATCGCACAGGTTAGTAAGGGACTTTAGTTGGCAAGGGGCACCATGACAAAGACTAAAGTGTTGATTAATGCCTTCCAGTTGTCAAACAGGGAACCAAGTTTCAGATGTGGCACCATGACAAAGACTTCTGTGGTGATTAATACCTTCCAACATGTACACAAGACTAGCCAAAGCCCAAAGTTAGCCAACAAGAGCACCATTCTTATAGTATAGTCTTAAAGTGAGAAGAAATATCCAAAACAGTACATAGATGCCTTGAACAGTGAACCAAACATGTTAGCAACAGACTTTAGTTAGCTAGGGGGTACCATGACAAAGACTTGTATAGTGATGAAAACCTTCCAGCATGTACACAAGATTAGCGAAAGTCCAAAGTTAGTGAAGGTGACTGAACATTTGGTTTGCGGTTGTGCAGACAACCCATGAGGCTGAAATTTGGCTCTTTTGGAAGATTTATGGACTTTAGCTAAGCATCACTTAGAGAATTCTACCAGCTCAGGGTCATTTTATTCACTTAGAAACATCCCTAAGAGATAAAAAACCCTAAATCCAGCCTCAAGCAGTGAATTTTTTTGCAGAAACCAGACTCCTGGCTGCATGTACCTGCAGTAATTCCCAGTCGACACCAGGCAGGTTTAACGTTGACCTTGTCTGATGCTTGTCGGGACTCAACGCGACCGTTAGCTGCGATGCTAAAACACGGAACCGAGCTGGAGACCTCTGGGAGTAGAAACAGCACATTCAGATGGTGTGAAGTCGCTTCCACTCAGCTTTCCCTTTATTTACGCCTCTGCTGTCTGTCACCTCTTCACCAAACACCACTTCCAGCCTCGCTTCGTTCCCACTGAGGCCCACTGGAGGCGACTTAGGCCCACTTCCGAAACTTCCACACTCATAAAAAGATCCATTGAGACCGGAGTGGAAAAGACTAAATAGGTGACTGCAGGAGATTGTCTGTGTTTCTAAGCACATTTTCTGGTTGGGAACTGTCAGCACTTCTGGAAAACATATCGCCATCTTGGCCGCCGGTCTGCTTTGTCCACCGTCCTCCTTTTTTTTAACTTTTCCCTCAGGACGTCACGGCCGTTAGAAGGAAAAATACGCTTTAAAAACAGCGATTGGTGTTTTAATTTGCATCACAGCGTCTGGTAGCTGCGAAGTGTTTGTCTGTTCCCTGAAGTGGAAAAATCGCTGTCACATCCAGATATTTTTTGCAGGTACGACAGTGTGTGAAGGAGAGAAGGAAAAAAACTGTTTGTGAGATCTAAAACCTTGCTATTTTTATTCGGCTGTCAGTTCTTTAATTGTGGGAAATAAAAGGAGTCATCATTTAAAACTGCACCGTCGCTGCCAGAACAAATAAGATTAAAACAGCACATTAAAAAAACAAGTTTTGCCACTATATGCATCTAAAACACATCATATATCTGATTTTTCGGGACTTATTTGTTGTAATTAATGAAAATGGAGAAAAAAACATCACTTACAATCTGAAAAAATAACAGAAAATATTGTAAATATATCAGAATTTGTACAAAAAAAATTCTTAAAAATGTAGAATTTAACATGATGAAGTCTGGTTTAGAAGTAAAGTTACAAAAAAAGAAGAAGAACAAGCTTTGTAAAACTAATTAAATGTGAATATTATTTACAGTTTTGGTCTGTTTTCTATGGTTAATATGTAAATTAATAGGTGTTTTTGTTATTTTTTATTAATTTACTTATTGTATTTCAATGAGAAATGGAGAAAAAAAACACAACATAAATTACCTTGAAAACATGTGGAGGCTGGAGAAATAGCAGAAAATAGTGTAAATATATTAGAATTTGTACCAACATCAGCAACATCCAGACCTCCATGAACATCTAGACCTTCATGAACATCTAGACCTCTATGAACATCTAGACCTCTATGAACATCTAGACCTCTATGAACATCTAGACCTCTATGAACATCTAGACCTCTATGAACACCTAGACCTCTATGAACACCTAGACCTCTATGAACACCTAGACCTCTATGAACATCTAGACCTCTATGAACATCTAGACCTCTATGAACATCTAGACCTCTATGAACACCTAGACCTCTATGAACACCTAGACCTCTATGAACACCTAGACCTCTATGAACATCTAGACCTCCATGAACAACTAGACCTCCATGAACATCTAGACCTCTATAAACATCTAGACCTCTATGAACATCTAGACCTCTATGAACATCTAGACCTCCATGAACATCTAGACCTCTATGAATACCAACATCTAGACCTCTATGAACATCTAGACCTCTATGAACACCAACATCTAGACTTCTATGAACACCTAGACCTCTATGAGCACCTAGACCTCTATGAACATCTAGACCTCCATGAACACCTAGACCTCTATGAACATCTAGACCTCCATGAACATCTAGACCTCCATGAACATCTAGACCTCCATGAACACCTAGACCTCTATGAACACCGGGTTCTGTTTCCTACCCATGAGTCCACATCAACATTTAGTCTAATATGTAAAAACTGGAACCTTGTCTGGTCCAACTTTGGACAACTTTCACTAATTTTTGACACATTTCAAGTCATTTAGGGCTAATTTTGAGTAATTTTGGACCATTTTTCAAACTCATTTTGAATTTGTTTTTCTACTTTTAGAAATCTTTTAAGTCTAAACATCTAAAAACTGGAACCTCATCTGGTCAAACTTTCCCCACATCGGATCCTTACAGGAACTTTATGGAACTTTTCTATTTCCAGTTTCAAAATCCCATTAATAAAAATCTGTCCTCTACTGGATCCGTTCAATCATTCTGATCTGATGGAATCTAATCTGTCTGAGTTCTCACCAAGTTTTATGTCTGTGGAATTTACATTTCTGGAGATATTGAAGCATGGTTTCCCAGGTGAGATGGTGTTTTGAGGTTGAAAATACAAAAAAATCCAGGTCTGAAACATGAAAAAGTCTCCAGATTCAGTCAAAACATGTCACAGATCTTAGTTTTGGGTCCCTAGTAGCAGAATAGCAACAAAAACCCTGAACAAAACCCAGGACACCGGAGCAGCACGGCTTCATGAAATGACAAGAAGGCCAACTAATCCTGCAGCAGATGGTGTGAAGCCCTCAGAGCCCCGAACAACCAAGAATACCTGGAAACCCTGTGTTGTTTTTAAAGGTTGCTCACATCAAATATTGATCCTGTTCCTGTCTGCTGCTCCATGCATGAGGCTAATTGAAAATAAAGCCTTCAATAGGCCGCTTTGAAAACATCCTTGCTTCACTTTTACCGCCTGCAGCCTCTTTGTGCATCTATCTGAGAACATTTACTGTTTGCATTCCTGTGAAATAATGAAGCCACTTTACAGTAATCTCCAGTCTCTGTCGGGTAAAAACCTCTGAATAAAGGAGCCCACTTACTTTGGAGGTAAAGAAATGTTCACTGAAGTCTGACTGTAAGTTTTAGATCTCTTCACTCTCCAGTCTCCAAGTCATCACAAAAAGATGCAAAATGAACACAAATGGGCCTCAAAACCACCACAACAGGCACAAAATCAACACAAAAAGATGTAAAATCACCACAAAAACACTAAAAGTCACCTCAAAAAAGACATAAAATAAACTACAATATCTCAAAATCTCCACAAAAGGCATCAAATCAGCACCAAAAAACACAAAATCACCACAAAACGCCATAAGATCAATGCAAAAAGATGCAAAATCAGCACAGAAGGATGTGGAATCTTGACAAAGATGTAAAATCACCACAAAAATGCATCAAATCAACACCAAAAAGACACAAACTCACCACAAAAAGACATAAAATCAACTAAAAAAACTCAAAATCTCTACAAAAAGGTGCAAAATCAGCACAAAAAGACACAAAATCAACACAAAAAGCCATAATAAACTACAATAACTCAAAATGTCCACAAAAAGACACAAAATCACCATCAAAAGTCCTGGGTCCAGCTTCAGCTCCCACCTGAAGTCCCTCCCCTCTGCTGCCTGGTGGTTGGTCACAGCTGCCGTCCGTCACTGATTACCTGCATCCAGGCAGCACACCTGTTGATCACACCGGCCTCACACTCCACACCCTGCCAGACGGTAAACTCTGAACCCCAGCTGTCTGCTTTCCCAGCCCAGCTTCTGGCCCGACCTCCTGGATCCCCTGGAAAGTCCAGTTCATTGAGCTCCCACGCAGCAGAACCCCACCCAGCAGAACCCCACCCAGCAGAACCCCACCATGGAGAACCCCACCATGTAGAACCCCACCATGGAGAACCCCACCATGTAGAACCCCACCATGTAGAACCCCACCATGTAGAACGCTCCTGGGCCGCCGGTCCCCGGTACAGTCACCCTCCACCCTCCCGTTAGGAGGTTGCCTTAGCTTCTCCCCACATATCCCTCATCACTATTCTACCTTTGTTATCAATGAATCCGCCTTTGTTTCTGCCTCAGTTCCTCTCTGTGCTCAGGTTCACCACCACGCCGTGACATAAAAACACTGAAAATCACGACAGTAAGACGTAGAATCAACAATCTCTACAAAATCAGCCCCAAAAGGCATCGAATCAGCACAGGAAGATGCAAAGGAGGAAAATCCCCATAAAACACTGACTAAAAGATGGAGATAAAAGTTAACGGTGTGTGATAACAGGAGAGTTCACTGGTTGGATCGTTTCCTTTTACTGTCAGGTGATAAAACTGACTAAAGATGATGCTTTGGGGAAATTATTATTGATTTAATTCCATTAAAATATCACATTCTATCCACCAAATACCAAAACACTGATCTTTAACAGTAGAGTTAAAGTCAGTTTTTCAGCTAAAACTAGACCCTAAAGAGCTGTGAGGACAAAACATGAACATTAGGGCCAATTATTGACCAAAATAACCACAAAAAGATGCTAAATTACCACAAAAAAATACAATATCATTACAAGATGCAAGATTATTACAAAAATATGTGTAATTGCCACGTAAAGATGCAAAATGACCACATGAAGTTGTGAAATTGCCATAAAATGATGCTATATTATCACAAAAAGACGCAAAATTACCACAAAAAGGTGCATAATCCCAGTAAAAGCTGTAAAATCATTATGAAAAGACACAAAACCCATGAAAAAGGTACAAAATCATCACAAAAAGATGCAAAATCCCATATAAACACGTAAAATCATTGCAAAAGATGCTAAATTTTCACAATATGCCATAAAATCACCACAAAGGCACAAAATAAATGCAAAAAAAAGATGAAAAATTAACCACAAAAATTCAAAATCGCCACAAAAAGATGAAAATAATCACAGAGACATGAAATTAGCACAAAAAGGCACAAAATTACCAAAAAAAAGACACAAGATCAACACAAAAACATGTAAAATCACCACAAAAACACTCAAAACAACCACAACCACTGTCCAGTCTTTACAGCATTAATCCAACCTGGCAACCCAAAGCTGTGCAGATTCCTCCATTCGGCCCCCAGTAACACAAATTCCCACCAACCCTCCTCCTCTGTACGTCTTTCAGTGTAAACTCCAATAAAACAACACCTTTAACCCGACAACCTGCACCACCGAGGGACAAAAATGACTCCTTTTGCTCCAAATTACCTCCATTACCCCAGTGTTTTTCTTAAAAGGCTCCAGCGATTGTTGAGGTCAGACTTAGAGCAATCTAACCTGGCAACCCCACAGCTGGTGAACGACTTCTGTCATCTCCCTCCTCAAGGAAACAACACAGTTTGGAAGCCAACAGTGAAGCGAAATCACCACAAAAAGGCATCAAATCAACACAAAAAGAAACAAAATCAACAAAGAAAGATGCAGAATCTTGACAAAGATGCAAAATGACCACAAAAATTCAGGAAATCGCCACAAAATGACTCATAATCACCAGAAAAAGGCATCAAACCAGCACAAAAATACACAAAATCACCTCTAAAAGATGTGAAATCACCACAAAAGACACAAATTCTTTGATTTACCAAGAGAGCTCACATCGATCATCATAGCTGCTGCTGCAAGCTAATGCTGAGGTTGCTATGGATACGCTACAACGTTCCATAAACCAGCAGCTATCGGTGCGTCTGGACTGTGTTGTGATTGCAGCAGGAGACTTTAATCATGCCTACCTGAAGTCAGTAC
Source organism: Amphiprion clarkii (assembly GCA_027123335.1). Taxonomy (NCBI): domain Eukaryota; kingdom Metazoa; phylum Chordata; class Actinopteri; family Pomacentridae; genus Amphiprion; species Amphiprion clarkii. The sequence continues at coordinate 36,569,860 of CM049575.1, forward strand.
GGCCAAGATTCTTTAAAAATGTGAGTTTTCCAATGAAAGAAGGTAACATCCTGGACCAGGTCTACACCAACATTCCAGACGCCTATAAAGCCATCCTCTGCCACATCTTGGACTCTCAGATCATCTCGCTCTGGCCCTGATTCCTGCTTATAAACCTGAAATCTGCAGTCAAAGAGCATCATCAAAAACACTACGTGTATGGACTGAAGAAGCCACCTGAGCCCTGCAGGGTTGTTTTGAGACCACAGACTGGGGGATATTTGCAGAAGGGGCAAACATCTGCTGTGGTCTCCTGCATCAACTTCTGCTCTGAGAGTGTCACATCAACAAGGACTGTTAAAGTGTTCCCCAACCCAAAGCCATGGTTTAACAGCGAGGTGTTCTGCTGAGAGCAGGATGCTGCTCTCAAGTCAGGAGATCATCAGGCCTATAAAGAGACATGACGGTCCCTGCAGAAAGGCATCAAAACAACCAAACGCAAATACAAACAGCACATTGAGGAACACTTGGACAACAACACCTGGAACATGTGGCAGGGGGTCCAGAGACTCAGCGGCTATAAGGACAGTCAGACAATGTCAGACTCCACAGACAGCATCCTACCAGACACTCTGAACCAGTTCTTCACTCGTTTTGACCAACAGACAGGCCTCCACCTTCACTGCTCCTCCAGAGGGACGACCCTCCATCCAGCTGCAGCAGCATCAGGTCAGATCCACCCTGAACAGAGTCAACACCAGGAAAGCACCTGGTCCAGACGGTGTCACAGGAAGGATGCTCAAGTCATCTGCTAAACAGCTGGTAGAGGTTTTCACCACCATCTTTAACCTCTGGCTGCTCCAGTCTACAGTCCCCACCTGCCTTCAGACAGACACCAAGAAGAACCCAGTGAGCAGAACCACTATCACCCTGTTGCTCTAACCCCCATCAGAACCAAACGCTTTGAAAGATTCATATCTTCCCATATTAAGGCTGCTATTCCTGCTGACCTCCATCCACACCAGTCTGCATACAGGACCAACAGGTCAATGGAAGACGCCATCATCACATCTCTCCACTCAGCCCTCACACACCTGGAGGAGGAAGACCTGTTGGAATGCTGTTTGTGGATTTCAGCTCCACCTTCAACACAGTTCTTCCTCATAAACTGGTTCTGAAGCTGAGCAACCTTGGGCTCAGCAGCTCACTGTGTTCCTGGATGTTGGACTTCCTCAGCAACAGACCTCAGAACATCAGGATCAGAGACCACATCTCCTCCACTCTCATCCTGAACACCGGTGCTCCTCAGGGATGTCTTCAGCCTCCTCCTCTACTCTCTCTGCTCACCTGTTCACTCCATCAACTCCATCGTTAAGTTTGCTGATGACACCACCATCATCGGACTGATTAGAGACAAGGATGAATCAGCCTACAGGGAGGAGGTCCAGCATCTGCTACGATGGTGTCACCACAACAACCTGAACCTCAACACTGGAAAGACCAAGGAGATGGTCTTGGACTTTAGAAGATCAAAGCGAACAGAGCACTCCACCCTCTACATGGATGGAGAGGAGGTAGAGAGGATGGAGAGCTTCAGGTTCCTCAGGGTCCACATCTCTGGGGACTTCACATGGTCCACCCACACCTCTCACCAGGTGGAGAGGTCCCAACAGAGACTGTACTTCCTCAGGAAGCTGCTTCAGGCTCATCTCCCCCAAAAGCTGCTCATAAACTTCTACTGCTCCACCACTGAGAGCCTCCTGACCTACTGCTGTACAGGTGGTTCACCTGCTGCACTGCAGAGGACAGGAAGGACCTGCAACGGGTGGTGAGAGCATCAGAGCAGGTGATTGGGACCAAACTACCTCCCGTCAGAGATGTTTACACCAGCAGACTTCAGAGGAAAGCCAGGAGAATCACCAGAGACCCCCAGGACACTCTGTCCTCCCCTCAGGACAACATCACATATCACAAGTGCAATATTCATATCAGTTTAATCCATATTTCATGTGCAATAATCAAATATAGAGCAGGTCTCTGACCACAAACCGTTTCCATATTTTGCTCTTATGTTGTATATATTTTAGGGTGTTGTATAGTTTCATTTCAAAGAGTACCAAACCAATTTCCATTGTTTTCTGTAACAGTAACAATAAAGACCTATTCTATTCTATTCTATTCTATTCTATTCTATTCTATTCTATTCTATTCTATTCTATTCTATTCTATTCTATTCTATTCTAAAAAGGTGCCAAATCACCATCAAAACATGAAAAGCACAAAAAAATGACTCAAAATTTCCCAAAAATGACACAAAATCACCACAAAGACTCAAAATCACCAAAAAATTACACAAAATCACCCTAAAAAAGACACAAAATCACAGCAGGAAGTCACAAAATCAAAATGAAAAGATAGAAAACTACCACTGAAAGACTCAAAATCACAAAAAAAAAGACTCAAAATCACCAAAAAATGACACAATCATGACAAAGACTGTCCATTTTCTCAGTCTTTGCAGCACTGCTCCAACCTGGCAACCTAAAACCTTCCAGATTCCTTCTTTCAGCCTCTACAACACGACTGTATTTGAAGTGACAGGTTTTACTCATGCCAACCTGGCAACCTTCCCCCTCTCTGCCATCTAAATATCAAATAACCTGTTTTTATTTCCCCTCCTGGCCTCCACCTGATGACTCCATCTGTTCCTCCAACCTGGCAACGTCCCCCTCATTAATAAAACCTCTCCTCCAGCATCAAACAGCCTCCTAGTAGAGCCATCATCTATACCCAAACCGCCTCAACCTGGCAACCCGACGCTTCCTGCTGCCAGAGAACACTTGACTTCCTCTCATATCGCTGCTTATTTTTAGGGACGGCAGCTGCAATAATCAGATCTGGCAACCTGGCAGTGTGTTCAATAACCCTAAAGAGGATGCAAAACCACCAAGAAAGATGTAAAATCAGCACTGAAAGACACAAAATCATCATTAAAAGACAAAAAACACCATAAAAGATACAAAATCATCACAGAAAGACATAGAAGCTTGACAAAGATCCAAAATCACCACAGAAACACATTAAATCAACATAAATAGAAAGTGGCTCCCTGCAGCCAGGGAACACTAGACTTCCTCTGATGTCGCTGCTTATTTTTAGGGTAATCAGATCTGGCAACCCGGCGGCGTGCTAAAGACCAGAATAACGGCTCTCTGGGGTTCGTAGCTGAACTGGAAACACTCCTCCTCCTCTCTGAGCAGCTCCATCTCTGAACAAAAACAGCAACGTTTCAGATCATTTCCATCACCTGAGCTCCAATCTGAACCTGATGAACTCCGGAGGAAACTATCCGACCGTAGCATGACCTGGCAACCCGTCATCCTCCACTTCCAACCGCTTCTGTCTGCTGGATCCAGAAGAGTGGAAGAAGATTCAGGAGTCTGATAGAGACCTGAAGTGTTCATTAGAGGAGATTGAATGAGTAAAATACAGAAGATAAAGTCTGAAAGTTGGGTTTTATAAGACCAGAGAAGGAGACGGTTCGTCTAAATCCTCCGACCCAACGACTCATTGGTCTGAACGTCTTTTAAAAGTAGAAAACTGCCAAAACAATGGACACAAAACCACCACAAAGACACAAAATCAGCAAAGAAAGATGTAAAGTCTGAACAAAAAGATGTAAAATCACCACAAAAAGATACAAAACCATCATGAAAAGCTAAAAAATCACAAGAAAAGGATTAAAATCACCACAGAAACACAAAAAAGCACCAGCAAAAGATTAAAATGACTGCAAAAGATGAAAAAGTACAAAAACACTAAAAATCAATACAAAGAGACGCAAAATCATCCCCAAGACTTGAAATATCACAAAAATATGAGATATATGAGAAAAAAGATTCAAAATCAACACAGAGACCCAAAATTGCCTCACAAAGATTCAAAACCATCAGAAGAAGATTCAGATCAACACAAAACATGTAAAACTACCAAGAAAAGACGCAAAATCCGCACAAAAAAATACAAAATCACCACAAAAACAACCAAGATCAACACAAAAAGACACAAAATCGCAACAAGAAGACAAAAAATAACCACAAAAAATGTCCAGTTTTTAAGTCTTTACAGCATTTATCCAACTTGGCAACCCAGAACTGTGCAGGAACTGATGCTGAGGAGCTGGATCTCCATGGTAACTGATGTTTTACAGCTAGATCTCCATGGTAACTGATGTTTTACAGCTAGATCTCCATGGTAACCGATGTTTAACCGCTAGATCTACATGGTAACCGATGTTTTACAGCTAGATCTCCATGGTAACCGATGTTTAACCGCTAGATCTCCATGGTAACCGATGTTTTACAGCTAGATCTCCATGGTAACCGATGTTTTACCGCTAGAGCTCCATGGTAACTGATGTTTTACAGCTAGATCTCCATGGTAACCGATGTTTTACAGCTAGATCTCCATGGTAACCGATGTTTTACCGCTAGAGCTCCATGGTAACTGATGTTTTACAGCTAGATCTCCATGGTAACCGATGTTTTACCGCTAGAGCTCCATGGTAACTGATGCTGAGGAGGTAACTTTTAAAGTGGACTTTATTTACTGTTTTGGACATTTTTTGTTTGTTTGTTTTCTGCTACAGTCAACATATAAATTAATATTTTATGTCCACATCAATAATCTGTATATAAAAGTTGTTATTTTATGGATATTTTATGTTATTTTTAAAATAATTTATGCAGTTTTTGAACCTTATTTCACCGATTTGAACAAATATTCCAGATTATTTATTAATTTAATAATATTTTTATTCTTTGTGTGAGTTCTTCAGCTGCCGTGATTTTTGTGTATTTTTTACGTCGTGTCTGATTAAAGTGATCCAAACCTGGCAACCCACAGCTGCTTTTAGCTGCTTTAAATAGACCGACGAACTTTTCCTCTCGTTCTAAACTTGTTCTAAACCCTCGTCTCTAAATCCTCTCGACTAGACGCCTCCGCAGGCTTTAAACGCTCCAACCTGGCAACCCGTGCCCTGCGTCGACCCGAACACTTCACTTCTGAAGATGTTTCCCAGCGAGCCGCCTCCAAATCCACTCAGAAATCACTCCAACATGGCAACCCTGCCCTGCCGTAGAGCCTCCTCCAACCTGGCAACCGCAGCAGGAGCAGAGATAATCTGAGGAGGACGAACTCTTCCTCCTCCTCCTCCTCCTCCTCCCTGCTACAAACAGCTGAAAACACATTTTTATCTGAAGCAGTTTAATGTGATGAGATGAAACTGAAACTCCAGGAAGCTGCAGCTAAAACATTAAAGGAACTAAAACAACACGAAATGTTTGTGTTTTTTTGACTGAAAGGAATTCTTGATATATACTTTGGGGCTTTCAAAAACAGTAAATACAGTAAATCTGTTTTTTTTGTACAGTTTAAATGATTTTAACGATTTTTGTTAAATTATCAATAATAATTTTAAAAATTAATAAAAGTAATCATTATTTTATGCATATTTGCTATTATTTTTACTGTCTGTCTACAGTTCCATTACAGTTTTCATCATTTAAAAAAAATGAAAAAGTTTAAATTCTTTTTTTGGGATTGTTATTTAAGACTTTAACCACACTGGGAAAAATGAAAATAACCGTTAAAAATCATTTCATTTTACAAAATTAATTTGAAAATATTTTCAAAATAAATTCAAAAAATAATTAACTAAAAATTAAAATTTCTTTCACTGTGCATAACTGGCAACCCAAACAAACCTGGCAACCCTGAACAGACCAACCTGAACAGAACAACCCTGAACAGACCTGGCAACCCTGTAAACAGCCTCAGATTATTGTTGTTTGTTAAAAGTTTCTTATTTTTCTGCAAGAAAACCAGAAATTGATGAAAATAAAACAACTGGGCTAAAATACACACTCTTATACACACTAACACACACTACTACACACTCTAAGAGACAGCAGCAGTCTAAAACACACTCCTCCTCTCAGCTGCAGCTCTTCTGTATTTTTTTCTTTCTTTTTTCTCTTAGTTTCTGTTTTTAGCTCCGTTTGAAGTCGACTGGATTTGGTCACGCAGCTAAAAATCCTTTTATCAGAGAAAAAGGAGGAAATAAAACGGAATCCTTCTTCTGTCTGAACTCTGATGAGTTTCCAGGAGCAAAACCAGAACATTTATTTATTTATTTTACTCAGGAACAGAAGGAGCCTCAGTGTTCTATCAGCTGGATCCTACAAAATAAAAGCCTTAAGAACAGTAAAACTGTTCTATAATTGTGGGTTTCCCTAAACTGTCGCCTTCGTTGTTAATTACATTTCTGCAATTGTAACTTTTATTGTGCATAAATAGAATCTCTATAAATAGAGTCTCTCTGAGTGTCTCCAGCTTGTTTTTCGTCCAATCAGAACCTCTGGATTCTTCTCCGCTGCTTCCTGTCGGGTCCTAACGAGCTAAATGAGGTCAGACTGCAGGTCGTGAACCTTTCAGAGTTATTGATCGGTGATCGGTTTAATAATCCGGTCCCTCAGTGACACTGAATGAATCGTGCACCAGACTGACTAATCATCATCTAATTAACTTCCTGAGTCACTTCCTGGATGTGGACCAATGGCTGCTGGGAAGCTTCATGGTTTAATAAGTTAACGAGATTCAAACCCAGCAGAGATCAATGAACGTGAAATAAACCAGGTCTGATTGTCGTTCTGGCAAATCGAACAGTGGAGACGTTTGTTCTGGAGCAGCAGGGAGATGAATGCTAAAATCACCGCTAAAAGAGACGGTAAAACAGGAAATAAACACTAAACGCTGTTAATTAATACATGATTATTGAACATACACGACTTGATTCTCTCTCTAGTTTCTTATTTTTATTTCTTCATTTCTGTCTCTTTAATTAATTTGAGTCATTATTTAATTAAATTTGAGTCTCATTTGTGTCATTTTGAGATTAATTTGTGTTGTTTAGTGTCTCATATTTGTAGTTTTGTGTATTTTTGTGTCCATATTTGTAGTTTTACATCGTTTTGTGTCCAGTATTTGTAATTTTGTGTAATTTTATGTCTCATATTTGTAGTTTTGTTTAATTTTGTGTCTCACTTGTAGTTTTGTGTCTCATATTTGTAGTTTTGTGTCCCATATTTGTAGTTTTATGTCTCATAGTTGTAGGTTTATGTCTCATTTGTAGTTTTGTGTCTCATGTTGTTAGTTTTATGTCCCATATTTGTAGTTTTATGTCTCGTATTTGTAGTTTTGTGTCTCATATTTGTAGTTTTACTTCTCATATTTGTAGTTTTACTTCTCATATTTGTAGTTTTATGTCTCATATTTGTAGTTTTACTTCTCATATTTGTAGTTTTACTTCTCATATTTGTAGTTTTGTGTCTCATATTTGTAGTTTTGCTTCTCATATTTGTAGTTTTACTTCTCATATTTGTAGTTTTATGTCTCATATTTGTAGTTTTACTTCTCATATTTGTAGTTTTACTTTTCATATTTGTAGTTTTATGTCTCATATTTGTATTTTTTCTTCTCATATTTGTAGTTGTATGTCTCATATTTGTAGTTTTGTGTCTCATATTTGTAGATTTGTGTCATTTTGTGTCTCATTTGTGTGATTTTAAATGCAATCTGAGTGGATCTGCTGCTGGGTTTTGCTCCATCTGACTCCAATCCTGAAGATCTTTTCACTTCTACCAGAGAGAAGATCTTCCTGAAGGAGAACGTCGTCCGTTAGAGTCGATCTTCCAGCTCATTCTGATCAAAGGAAGCTGTCAGGTTCCTCATCAGCGAACCTTTCTTCTCTGATTTCAGCCTTGATGAGTCTGAAAGAACGTTAAACCACCTCATAAAGAAACAAAGCAGCTCCTGAATGAGGCCTGAAGAACCGAGGAGAAACGACTCCTGCAGCAGCTGGAGAGCAAAATGTTCAGTAAACAGAAGAAAAGAAGAAAAACCTCCATCTGCTGCCGTCAGTCAGGAGTCTGATCAGCGTGGCTTCATGACAGGAAGTTTTAGTCGATTAAACTTCAAGAAAAAAAGCAGAAAAAAAACAAAAACTGAGAATTTGCTGCACTAATTTTCTGATTTTAGGACTAAAAGGCCACAAAGGCTCTTCAATTTTCAGATTTTTACACAGATTTTTACAGTTTTAAAACTAAAAACAGACGACAGATTCTCTTTTTATCGTTATTTAAAATGAAATCATGAAACTAGATCATCAGATGGATATTTAGTCGCCACTTTTTTAGATGTTTGTGTGTTTTTGGTGAGAATTTGCTTCGTTTTTTCGTGATTTTGATTCTGTTTTTAATGTTTTTGCTTCTTTTTATTCATGATTCTGCAGCTGTTTGTTGAAATTTTGTTTCCTTTTCTCTTTTAATGGTTTTGTTTCTTTTTTAGTGATTTTTTGTATTGATCTCGAGTCTTTTTTCCAGACTTTGCATCCTTTTGTTGATATATTACCTCCTTTTGCTTATTTAAAGTGATTGCATCGTTTTTGTTTCAACTTTGCTTCGCTTTTTGTAAATTTGCTTGTTTTTGTTGGGATTGTGCTTCCTTTTATAATCATTTTGTTTCTTTTTTTGCCATTTTGCAGCTTTTGTTTAGATTTTGGTTGTTTTTTTTTATTTTTGCTTGATTTTTGTGATTATGCATCTTTTTGTTGGGACTGTGCTTCCATTTTTAATGTTTTTGCTTCTTTTTTAGTGATTTTGCAGCTTTTTCTTGAAGTTTTGCATCTTTTTGTTGCAATTTTGTTTCTTTCTTAATGTTTCTGCTTCTTTTTTGTGATTTTGCTTCTTTTTTGGTGAAACTGCACTGTTTTGTTGAGATTTTGCATCTTTTTTAGTGTCTTTTGGTGATGATGTTTTTGTGTTTTTGTGAATATTTCTTTGTTCTCGGGATTTTACTCCATTTTTTGGCTTTTTTTGTGGAGAAAATTTGTGCTTTGTGAAGATTTTGTAGATTTATTTTGTAGATTTGGGGATTTTGCTCCTTTCTTTGCTGGATTTTCCATATTTTTGGTGATTTTTTGCCTTTTTTGTTGAGAATCTTCACGTTTTTGTGAAAATCTTGAGTTTTTGTGGTAAATTTGAGTCTTTTTGTGGTGATTGTGTGGCATTTTATGGTGCCATTGTGTCTTTTTGCCTGTTTTAGTGGTGATTTTGTGTCTTTTTATAGAAATTTTGAGAATCCATGTATTTTTGAGGTAATTTTACATCCCTCTGTTGCACATTTTTTATCTTTTTGTTGGTGTAAACCTCACAGAGAACAAACCTCCCAGAAACAGCCTGGTAGAGACGTAAACTGATGACGGATTGAACCAGAAACAGTCTGGTAGAGACGTAAACTGATGAATGACTGAACCAGAAACAGTCTGGTAGAGACGTAAACTGATGATGGACTGAACCAGAAACAGTCTGGTAGAGACGTAAACTGATGATGGACTGAACCAGAAACAGTCTGGTAGAGACGTAAACTGATGACGGATTGAACCAGAAACAGCCTGGTAGAGACGTAAACTGATGAATGACTGAACCAGAAACAGCCTCTTAGAGACGTAAACTGATGACGGATTGGACCAGAAAGAGTCTGGTAGAGACGTAAACTGATGACGGATTGAACCAGAAACAGTCTGGTAGAGACGTAAACTGATGACGGACTGAACCAGAAACAGTCTGGTAGAGACGTAAACTGATGACGGATTGAACCAGAAACAGCCTCTTAGAGACGTAAACTGATGACGGATTGAACCAGAAACAGCCTGGTAGAGACGTAAACTGATGACGGATTGAACCAGAAACAGCCTCTTAGAGACGTAAACTGATGACGGATTGGACCAGAAACAGTCTGGTATAGATGTAAACTGATGACGGACTGAACCAGAAACAGTCTGGTAGAGACGTAAACTGATGATGGACTGAACCAGAAACAGTCTGGTAGAGACGTAAACTGATGAATGACTGAACCAGAAACAGTCTGGTAGAGACGTAAACTGATGAATGACTGAACCAGAAACAGTCTGGTAGAGACGTAAGCTGATGACGGATTGAGGTCTAACTGATCACTACAGTCACCTGGACGTGACCTTCAGAGGAGCTCACAGCTCATTATTTGTTTCAGAGACGAACTAATCAGAATGTTAATGAAGCTGCTGCACTCTGGAGGACGGACGGATCGATGGAAACGAAGCTCTCAGACCTCCATCAGACGTCCATTAGACGTCCATCAGACCTCCAGGGTCTGCAGCAGTAATCCAGCTTCTGAGAAAAGACTGAGAACAAACCAACGTTCACACGGTTCAACAACAGCAAACTGGAAAACAGCATCAAAACTCTAGAAACAAGAGACTTCCTGTATAAAAACCCGAGACTCCAAACATTTCTGGGTCTCTACAACGTTGCCAAAATAAAAGTTCCAACTGAAACAAAAATAAGACTAAATATGTGTTGAATAAAAAGTAAATGATTTACCTGCGAACCAGAAAAAGAACAGCTTTTTCTACTGTTTCCTAGTTTTGTTCATTAAATATCTACTAGCAGAAAATAGTGTGAAAATATATAAAATAAAAACAATGAAAATTAAAAATAAATGTAAAAAAAGTCCAATATTTTTTTTTTAAATCACTTTTTGTACAACCACAATAAAACCTCTTACCTGAATTTTTATGTTTCCTAGTTGAGATTTTGCATGTTTTTTAAAAAGTGATTATGATTTAATTTGTAGAAATTTAAAAACATGAAATATGAGTCTGATTATTTAGCAATTAATGAAATAATTCAAAAATTACATCAAAATGAAAAATTTCACCTAACCCTATTATTTTATTTATGACAAAAATAAAAACAAAAAATAAAAATAATGAAAAAACTATATCTAAAATGTATCATAAAAATATAATAATAAATAATCAGAATAGTATTTTAATATTAGTATTTTTTAACAATTTTTCAATAAAAAATACAATAATAAATAATCAAAATATTATTTTTATTATGATTATTTGTTGTTGTATTTTTTATCATAATTTTTTGAAATTATTTTATTTATTATGTCTATTTATTTACATATTTTATTTCTATTGTTTTTTCATGACGATGTGTCAAAAAATACATAAAATATAAAACAAACATAATAAATGAATAAATAAATAAATAAATAAAAATAACAAATAAAATATCTAAAATGTACAATAAAAATATAGTAATAAATAATCATAATAAAAATACTTATATTAAAAACAAAACGAAAAGAGAACTTTTTGTCTTTTCAGTTTAAAACAGAAACTGACAAAAAAATATCCTGAGTTTTTCTTCTGTCTTCCAGTTTTGTACATTTTTTTTTTTTTACATTACCAGGATGTAGTCCAAATATATACCAAATGTTTTTAAAATAATAATAATGTTGCACCTTTTTTTTTGGAGATTTGATTATATGAACTGTCTCTGATTATTAAAAATAAATCTAAAACTATCTAAAAATGAGATAAATATTCCTTTAAATCAAATTTAAATGACGAAGCAGCAAACTAAAGGTGAATTTAGGAAAGAAATCAGTGAAAAATGAACCGAAAACAAGCAGAAAAACAAATAAAACCGTTTGTTTTCATTAAAACAGAATAAATATGATTAATTAGAGAAGCAGTTTGACTCTGGAGGTAAATTAACCGACGTCTGTTTTCCTTTCAGGACGATAAGAAGAAAGTTAGAACCTCGTTTGGCAGCGAAGCTTCAGGTTCTGTAAAATGAACTTATTTGACGTCTTAATGACAGAATCACACAAACAACTCCGATATTCAACGTGGATGTTTGTTTACAGGACATTCGGCTTGTTGTTCCTGGAGATTAATTTGTTGTAAATGAAGTTCTTGTTTTTAATTAAGTTCTTAAGAGCCTAAACTCGTCTGTCATGTCGCTGCTGATGGCTTTTCTTTGTTTTTTCAATCATTTCAGGACTAAAAATGAGTCTAAACATTGTCTCTTTAGTCATCCTGCTGCTGTTTGGTGGTTTTTTTTACCGTCTCTACTGAGTAAGAACAAGATAATAAAATATTTACAGGACAGCAGCATTCCTTCACACCTTCCAGTTTGACTTATTTCAATAAATCTGAATATTATGAGACAATATGTTGGTCAACTGAACAAATAGTGACTCTTCAATCAGTCGATTTGGAGAAAAAAAATCAGTTTATTGTCTCTAGATTCCAGATTGAGATCCACCTGCAGACTTATTAGCGAAAATAAATTATAAATAAGTATAAAAATTTTGCATTTGTTGCAAATTAGATTTTATTTGAAACCAAACGCAAACTCAAAAAGACACACAATGACCACAAACAGGCTAAAATCTTCCACCAAAAGATGGAAAATTACCTCAAAAAGATGCAAAATTACCACAAACTAACTAAAATTTTCCCCAAAAGATGCAACATTATGGCAAAAAGACGCCAAACAACCCCTGAATGTTGTTAGATTTTCCTCATGTCGTCCAGACTTTGATCTGTGGTTTTATTCTCTAACTCTGTCTTTAGAACGTGAATCTTCCTTTTCCTTCCACACAGTTAACACAGTTCAGACTCAGTCCTGGTATTTTTCGATCCGGTTTTTTATCGATCCTGGTATTTATGGATCCAGTTATTTATAGATCCAGTTATTTATGGATCCTGTTTATTTATGGATCCGGTTATTGATATTGATCCTGTGTTACATTTTGTTCACATCATTACTGTTTATTTACTTCATCACCTGCAGATCACTTCCTGTTTCCTGTTTCTCTGAGCCTCCTGCAGGTCAGAGTTGTTCTAAAACCTCCAGAGTCGTGGATGGAGTCTATTAAAAATGCATGGGGCAGCGATGCCTCTCTTTGCCACTTCTCTGTGATCGTATTGATTTCCTGAGCGGGTGGCTCCGGCTAATATCTGCCTGTATTAAAGCTCGTTAAATATTCATGACGGCGATCGCTTTACACGCCAACGAGCCGCTGGGAGACTCTCCATTTAAACTCGTCCACGTTCTGCAGAGGAGGAGGAGGTGCTGCAGGGCTGCATTTAGACTCAGCACAACTCCAGAACCTCAATAGTCTCAACAACAGACAGCTAGCGGTGCCGTGCTAACATTAGCTAATCAATTCTCAACACAAAGAGATGCAAAATGACCAAAAATAGATGCAAAATTACCAATAAAACATGCAAATTTACCACTAAAATATGCTAAATTACCAATAAAAGATGCAAAATTACTATTAAAAGGTGCAAAGTTACCATAAAGAGATGGAAAATTATGACTAAAAGATGCTAAATTACCACAAACAGATGGAAAATTACCACTAAAGATGTAAAATTATCACAAGAAGACACAAAATTACCACAAAAAGATGTGATTATCACAAAGCGATGCAAAATTACCACTAAAGATGGAAAATTACCACAAAATGATGCAAAACCATCCCCCAAAATTGCAAAACAAACTCAAAAGAGACACAACGACACAAACTGACTTAAATTTCCCCCAAATGATGCAAAATTACTGGAAATTCTAAAACATTTTTGAGAGATATTCTTTAAAAAAAAAAACTAAGCATTAGAACTCATTGTTGATGTTCTCCAATGTTGTGAGAACGTTCTCTGACACAGAAACCAAACTATCCACAGCTTGACTCTGGAGTTTAAAGACAATAACGTGGTTTATTTGTCATATAGTTGATTCTAACACACTGTTTTCCTGTTCCTATCTGGTCTCCTGTCGCTGTTCTTCGGTTCTCCGTCTGGTTTTTGTGTCCACTTAACGCCGGAACGTCTCCAGCCTTGTTCCTGTAGCCGTCTTCTATCGGGGGAAACGTTCTGACAGCGTTTTATTCCCTCTCACATTTATCATCTTGTCACAGCTGGAGGCTCGTAGAACAAACCCACACGGGAACACAAACGATCCTGTCTGTTCCGCGGCGTCGTCCTTTAAAAAAACAACCGATGGCTCGGCTGGAATTAAATGCCAAACCCGTCTCCGGCGAGGACACGAGGCGTTGGATCTGCTTTTAGAGTCCTGAACTCCAGAAGAAAACTTTTACAGTTCTGTCATCTCAGAGCTGTCAGAAGGAAAACAACTTCATTTAGTCTACGGGAGGTTTCTGCAGGGAGAACACACCGGATTGTTCTTTATTTACCCAACAGAACAAAAAAACTGCCTCAATATACGTCTGAAACCTCAACGTCCACAAGGAAAGAGAACACACGAGGCACAAAAACCTCAACAGACACCAAAAAGATCCAAAATTACCACAAAAACACACAAAATTACCCAAAAGAGATGCAAAATTACCACAAAAAGATCCAAAATGACCTCAGAAAGACACAAAATTATCCCTAAATGATCCAAAATGACCACAAAAACATCTAAAATGACCACAAAAGATCCCAATTGACCACAAAAAGATGCAAAATGACCACAAAAAATCCAAAATGACCACAAAACATGTACAATTACCACAAAAAGATCCAAAAGGACCACAAAAAGATCCAAAATTACCACAAAAAGATCCAAAATGACCACAAAAAGATGCAAATTGACCTCTAAATGGTGCAAAGAGACCTATAGGAGATTTAAAGACCAGCAGTAGCAGACCACCACGGCGCTGACGTCGGTCCTGTACTTCCTGTCAATATGTGCTAATATGAGTCTCTCTGCTGATCTGGGGTCAGATTAGAGGTCAGATTCGTATCGATTCGTACGACACGAGGTCGTTTCTGACGAGGAGGCAAAGATTCCAACACGACCAATAAATCACCTGGAGATGTTTGAAAAGCAATCAGCTGCAAAAACCTTCCACGAAAAATCAATCGGAGCTCCGTGTGATTTAGTTTTTATCTACGACAAGTTCTACCTTCAGCTCCAGGTCCTTGAAGTCCACAGAGGTGGTCCAGATTTATCACCCTTTAATGGACTTTTCCAGAACTTCATCAGTCCAGCAGATAGAACCGTGACATTTAGGAGGAGAAACATCTGAGTTCTGGGAAAAACTGACACTAAAATAACTAAAAAAGATGGAAAATTACCACAAAAAGAGACCAAATCATGATGCTGCCTCCACCATGCTTCACATCATGATGCTGCCTCCACCGTGCTTCATATCATGATGCTGCCTCCACCGTGCTTCACATCATGATGCTGCCTCCACCGTGCTTCACATCATGATGCTGCCACCACCGTGCTTCATATCATGATGCTGCCACCACCATGCTTCACATCATGATGCTGCCTCCACCATGCTTCACATCATGATGCTGCCACCACCGTGCTTCACATCATGATGCTGCCTCCACCATGCTTCACATCATGATGGTGTGTTTGTGATGATGTTCAGTGTTTGCTGTCCATCAAACATATCATCTAGTCTGATGGACATAAAGCTCCATCCTGGTCTCCTCAGACCAAAGAACCTCCTTCCAGGTGACTTCAGAGTCTCCACATGTCTTTCTATAACGACTTTAAGTATGAATATTATGGGATGTATCATAGTTTTAGTTGTTTCCCTGGATGTGTTTCTGTTTTCTGATGATTCACCAGAGAAAACTGTAAAAAGCATTCTGGATAAACTTTAAGGCATTCTGTAAAACATTCATCGTACGAATGTTAGATTTCCATTCTTTAACAGCCATCTTCTATCTGCACACACTTTAAATCGTGTTTTTTACTGTCTGATAAATAAAAACAGACAATAATCAGTCATAAAAACCACCACCTGGTATCTGATCTACATTCATCCAGTGGACAAACCTGATCAGAGGAACCTCAGCGACCGTCGGCCACCAGCTGCTCCAAATCTGAATTTAATCAACACTCAGGTTCACGACCCGATGGGAGTTTAATTGATTCTGAAGCGTTTTAATCTGCAGAAAGAATCCCAATATGCTACCGTGACATTAGCATTCAGGGAGGAACTACAGCAGAATGAGATGTCCCAGAAAGGCCACCGTACCAACCATCAAACATCTAATCACAGCTTGGTTCTGGACTAAAACACATTTTTCTTTATTTTCCTCAACTAAAACAGCTGCTTTCATTCCCACCAATGGATTCTGAACATTTATTTTCAGTTTCTTCTTCAGACTTTCTCTCTTTTCTGTCTTTCTGTTCTGTTCTGGGAAAAACTGCAACTAAAATACCTAAAAAAAATGTTGAAAAACTACCACAAAAAGAGACCAAATTGCCAAAAAAGGGCCAAAATCACCCCAAAGGAACACAAAATCTGCACAAAAAGACACAAAAATCCCCTAAAAGATGCAAAATGACCACAAAAGGACGAACACGACCACAAACTGATGTAAAACCAGCACAAAAAAGTGCAAAATTTCCATAAAAAGACACAAAATAACCACAATTGAAACTACCATAAAAAAATACAAAATCTGCACAAAAGGACACAAAAAATCCACTGAAAGACCAAAAATTACCACAAAATAGGTGACTATATCCCGACACAAATCAGCACAAAATGCTGAAAAAGTACCACAAACAAAACACAAAATCTGCACAAAAGGACACAAAAAAAATCCACTGAAAGACCAAAAATCACCACAAAGGAGGTTAATATACCACAAAGAGGTGCAAAATTACCACAAAAAAGGCCAAAACTACCACAAACTGACCCCAAATCACAACAAAAATAGGCAAATATATCGCAAAAACACTCAAAATCTTCACAGACAGGGTCAAAATTACCACTAAAAGAGACCAAGCTGCCAAAAAGGGCCAAAATCACAACTAAGACACAAAATCTACACAAAAAGACACAAACTTTCCATCAAAAGGCCAAAACTACCACAAAAAAAACCAAAATGATTACAAAGAGACCAAAACCACCACGAACAGACACAAACTTACCATAAAAACAGTTAAAACTACCATAAAGTGGCCCCAAATCACCTCAAAAAGGGTCAAAATGACCACAATAATAGACCAAACCACCAAAACAGGGCCACAATTACCACAAAGACACACAAAATCTGAACAAATAGGGCAAAAATCCCTGCAGAAAGACACAAAATCTCCACAAAAAGATGCAAAATCACCACCAAGAACCATCTAGTTCTTCATCTCCACTAATGACCAGAGTTCTACTGATTAATTAGAACTCTACTAATATTAATGATCAGAGTTCTACCGATTAATTAGAACTCTACTAATATTAATGACCAGAGTTCTACCGATTAATTAGAACTCTACTAATATTAATGATCAGAGTTCTACCGATTAATTAGAACTCTACTAATATTAATGATCAGAGTTCTACCAATTAATTAGAACTCTACTAATATTAATGACCAGAGTTCTACCGATTATTTAGAACTCTACTAATATTAATGATCAGAGTTCTACCGATTAATTAGAACTCTACTAATATTAATGATCAGAGTTCTACCAATTAATTAGAACTCTACTAATATTAATGATCAGAGTTCTACCGATTAATTAGAACTCTACTAATATTAATGACCAGAGTTCTACCGATTAATTAGAACTCTACTAATATTAATGACCGGCGTTCTACTGATTAATTAGAACTCTACTAATATTAATGATCAGAGTTCTACCGATTAATTAGAACTCTACTAATATTAATGACCAGAGTTCTACCGATTAATTAGAACTCTACTAATATTAATGACCGGCGTTCTACTGATTAATTAGAACTCTACTAATATTAATGATCAGAGTTCTACCGATTAATTAGAACTCTACTAATATTAATGACCGGCGTTCTACTGATTAATTAGAACTCTACTAATATTAATGATCAGAGTTCTACTGATTAATTAGAACTCTACTAATATTAATGACCGGAGTTCTACTGATTAATTAGAACTCTACTAATATTAATGACCAGAGTTCTACCGATTAATTAGAACTCTACTAATATTAATGATCGGAGTTCTACTGATTAATTAGAACTCTACTAATATTAATGACCAGAGTTCTACTGATTAATTAGAACTCTACTAATATTAATGATCGGAGTTCTACTGATTAATTAGAACTCTACTAATATTAATGATCGGAGTTCTACTGATTAATTAGAACTCTACTAATATTAATGATCAGAGTTCTACTGATTAATTAGAACTCTACTAATATTAATGATCAGAGTTCTACCAATTAATTAGAACTCTACTAATATTAATGACCAGAGTTCTACCGATTATTTAAAACTCTACTAATATTAATGATCAGAGTTCTACCGATTAATTAGAACTCTACTAATATTAATGATCAGAGTTCTACCGATTAATTAGAACTCTACTAATATTAATGATCAGAGTTCTACCGATTAATTAGAACTCTACTAATATTAATGACCAGAGTTCTACCGATTAATTAGAACTCTACTAATATTAATGACCGGCGTTCTACTGATTAATTAGAACTCTACTAATATTAATGATCAGAGTTCTACCGATTAATTAGAACTCTACTAATATTAATGACCGGCGTTCTACTGATTAATTAGAACTCTACTAATATTAATGATCAGAGTTCTACTGATTAATTAGAACTCTACTAATATTAATGACCGGAGTTCTACTGATTAATTAGAACTCTACTAATATTAATGACCAGAGTTCTACCGATTAATTAGAACTCTACTAATATTAATGATCGGAGTTCTACTGATTAATTAGAACTCTACTAATATTAATGACCAGAGTTCTACTGATTAATTAGAACTCTACTAATATTAATGATCGGAGTTCTACTGATTAATTAGAACTCTACTAATATTAATGATCGGAGTTCTACTGATTAATTAGAACTCTACTAATATTAATGATCAGAGTTCTACTGATTAATTAGAACTCTACTAATATTAATGATCAGAGTTCTACCAATTAATTAGAACTCTACTAA
Source organism: Amphiprion clarkii (assembly GCA_027123335.1). Taxonomy (NCBI): domain Eukaryota; kingdom Metazoa; phylum Chordata; class Actinopteri; family Pomacentridae; genus Amphiprion; species Amphiprion clarkii. The sequence continues at coordinate 36,588,741 of CM049575.1, forward strand.
TATTAATGACCAGAGTTCTACCGATTATTTAAAACTCTACTAATATTAATGATCAGAGTTCTACCGATTAATTAGAACTCTACTAATATTAATGATCAGAGTTCTACCGATTAATTAGAACTCTACTAATATTAATGATCAGAGTTCTACCGATTAATTAGAACTCTACTAATATTAATGATCAGAGTTCTACTGATTAATTAGAACTCTACTAATATTAATGATCAGAGTTCTACCGATTAATTAGAACTCTACTAATATTAATGATCAGAGTTCTACCGATTAATTAGAACTCTACTAATATTAATGATCAGAGTTCTACCAATTAATTAGAACTCTACTAATATTAATGACCAGAGTTCTACCGATTATTTAGAACTCTACTAATATTAATGATCAGAGTTCTACCGATTAATTAGAACTCTACTAATATTAATGACCAGAGTTCTACCGATTAATTAGAACTCTACTAATATTAATGACCAGAGTTCTACCAATTAATTAGAACTCTACTAATATTAATGATCAGAGTTCTACCGATTAATTAGAACTCTACTAATATTAATGACCAGAGTTCTACCTTCATACTGGGAATATTTGTATTCATCCGATCAAACATCTGATTTAATCCCAGGTGGTAATGAGCTCTTTGGTTTGGGACTAAAACACATTTTTCTTTATTTTCCTGAACTGAAACAGCGGCTTTATTTATTTCCAGTCTCTTCTTCAGGCTCTTTCCTGCAGGTTTCTGAGCTCCTAATAAGAATCTATTCTCCTGCATTGTGACTCTTCTAAAGCCTCGTTTCTCTTTGGGACGGCGGCGGCGTTTCGCTCACGGCTTAATTAATCCCTTCTTTTGACACTGAGTTTGCATCACCCACGGGGGCGACGACACAAACACACCAACAGCCAACAGATGGCTGCTCTCCTGGAAGCTTAGCGTGCTAGCGCCGCTTCCATTTCAACACGTCCAGGATAATAACTCAGCTGCCGATGAGACGCCAACACATGCGTGTGAAAACAAACACACAAACTCTCCGGTTGTCTGGCTGCTCCATAATTCAGAGTATTTGGTTAGCGTTGCCGTGCACAGCTGCAGATCCAGAATCAGTTTCCTGACAAAGCAGTGGACGAAACGATCAACGGGCGGCTTTTCTGAGTTCATAAAAACCTTCCAAAAACACTCAAAAATGTGTCCAAAATGAGCAGCAAACTGAACAAGAAAAGAAATTGACTGTAAGTAGATGATTTCTTCTATAAAGTTGGCAGAATATAGTGTAGGAACGTTTCCTTACCACAGATCAGTGAGAATGTGTTCTTAAAATAGAAATACTGTGCAGATAAAAATCAACATTGCTACCGGATTTACAGCACATTGGACGACCAACACGCCATCACGCCACAGGTCAGGTGGTTTGCTCTGAAGATTCTCCCTCAGACTTTTCAGGACGTGACAGTGAAACTGTGTTGACAGTCCGACTCTACGGAACAAATTCACGGTGCATAGCTGCGTAAATGCGTCCAAAACAGCGAGCATGCTTCTCTGATCCCAGAAACTGATGCTCCTCCACCGTTAAACTGCTGTTTCTTCACCTGATTTATTCACCAACCAAGCAACCAACCAATCAACCAGCCAGCAAACCAACCAACAAACAACCAACCAACCAGCAAACCAACCAACCAACCAACCAGCAAACAACCAACCAACTAGCAAACCAACCAACCAACCAACCAGCAAACCAACCAACCAACCAACCAACCAACCAACCAACCAACCAACCAACCAACCAACCAACCAACCAACCAACCAACCAACCAACCAACCAGCAAACAACCAACAAGCAAACCAACCAACCAACAAACAACCAACCAACCAACCAGCAAACCAACCAACCAAACAACCAACCAGAAAACCAACCAACAAACAACCAACCAACCAGCAAACAACCAACCAACTAGCCAAAAACCAACCAACCAACCAACCAACAAGCAAACCAACCAACCAACAAACAACCAACCAACCAGCAAACCAACCAACCAAACAACCAACCAACCAACTACCAAACCAACCAACCAACCAACCAACCAACCAACCAACCAACCAACCAACCAACCAACCAACCAACCAACCAACCAACCAGCAAACCAACAAACCAACCAGTAAAACCAACCAGCAAACAACCAACCAAACAACCAACCAGAAAACCAACAAACCAACCAGTAAAACCAACCAGCAAACAACCAACCAACCAGCAAACAACCAACCAACCAGCAAACAACCAACCAACTACCAAACCAACCAACCAACCAACCAACCAACCAACCAACCAACCAACCAACCAACCAACCAACCAACCAACCAACCAACCAGCAAACCAACAAACCAACCAGTAAAACCAACCAGCAAACAACCAACCAACCAGCAAACAACCAACCAACCAACCAACTAACCAACCACCAACCAACCAACCAACCAACCAACCAGCAAACAACCAACCAACCAACCAACCAGCAAACAACCAACCAACCAACCAACTAACTAACCAACCAACCAACCAACCAACTAACTAACCAACCAACCAACCTACCCTAACTGATTTGTTTACATGTGTTTAATTTTAATAATGTGAATCTGCAACATGACTAAAGCTGTAAAATAAATGCAGTAGATGCAAAAATACCATAATTAGAAGTAGGAGTAGAAAGTAGCGTAAAATGGAAATACTTTGATCAAGGTTGAGTAAATGTACTTAGTCACATTCTACAACCTCGTTTGAAATGTAAAGTTGATTTTGCTGCTCTCGATGCAGTTTCCGTGCCTTAAAAACCTCCAGAAACAGAATCTCTTCCTCTAACAGCAGCTTAAAGACAGTTTCCAGTTCTTCTGGCTGATTAAACGTCTGTTCAGGCTGAAGGTGGACTGAAGTCTCATCCTCCCTCCAGCCTCTTCTCCTTCTTATTAAAACCACGTAATTAACCAGTGAAAGCAGCTGCATCCATCCATCCAATCACAGAGCTCAGAGACGTGACGTAACGAGGAGATGAGAATAAAGCCGAGTTATCAGCTGCTGATTCTGCCCTGAAGGAATCCCTGCTAATTTAGTGTTCCACTGAACACATTATGAAACCATCACACAAAGCTGGATCTGCACATTGTTCTGCTTTAGTTTCACTCCTCTTCTTCTAATCCTCCTCAGACAAGCCTGTTATCCAACACTTGTTACTGATTTAGGAAAACTTCTTGATAAAATTTATCAATATGGCTCCATTAAAAGTGCAAAACTTTCAAACAGCAGTGGGATTGCATCCAAAGAAAGTTCCTGGAAGACTGTGCAAAATGACTCAATGTTACACAAATGACTTCAAACATGCAAAACTGAATGAAACTAATTACCAAAATGGCAATACTGAGTAATTCCTATCAAAATAACAAAAATATGTCTAAGATTAATCCAAAATGACTTGAGATTTGGTGAATATGACTTAAAATTGTCCAAAATATCAATAATGAAGGATTACTGGTCCCAGAAAATGCAAAAAAAAAAAAACTGCGAAGTCTCCAATCCAAGCTGCTAGCACGTCTCCATAAAGTTCCTGTAAGTGTTTCTCTATGGATGGATCCATGTTTCTACTAAAATACAGTCTTTGGTCCAGGTTTCACCAACTGTTGAGGCTCTAACATCAGTAGATTGTAACCAGTGACAAATATTGTAGCCAAGACACCAAGATTTTGCTAATTTGACTGGAAATTTGTCTAAAAAAGCCCAGAATTTGTAGTAAAATGACTCCAAGAAGAATCTATAATTGCCTAAAATGACTCAAAATTCTCCAAAATCTCAATAATGGATGATTATTTACGTTTGAAAATCGAAAGAAGTCCAAAATGTTCCAACAACAGTGGTATCATGTCTGCATGAAGTACCTTTCAGTGGATACATATGGATGGATCCACGTTTAAAATCCAGTCAGACCAAAGTCCTCACATATTTGAGACTGAAAATGTAGAATTGTTCCACTTTGTTGGAGTAAAAATACCTCCACAAACAGCACTGAGGATGAATTTATTTCCAGAATGAAGCCACTGATGCTGCTGCAGCTTTAAAACCGCTGATAGAAATATAAAAACTGAACGTTACTGATGCTCCTCACTTAACGATTTTTCTGTTAATGAGATTTTCTTTTCTGAGTCGATACACTTTTCACAAAGAGAAAACTTGATAATGTACGGCGGTTGTTTTGCAGCGAGCTATTTAGGTTCTGTTGCCTTTAATTGATAATTCTGCAGCCAATTTGGAGCCGCCGACTTTGGTAGTTAATTTTAAAAGTAATCTCAAAGTGCCGCTTTTAGTCGTTCATCTTCGAAGCAATTTAGACGCCGCTGATTAATGGACGAGGAGAGGCTTTATCAGCAGAAAACAGAATGTAGACGTGTTTAAATCTACACGTATGTAACGTTTAATCACATCTACAGTCTTTTAAACATCTATTTCTGTTGTATAAAAGTCTAGTTCGTTTTCTTCAGTGAAGACAGATTCCTCTGCTTGTGTTTTCACAGAGCAGTTAAAATGATTCTGATAACAGAACATACAAAAAAAATCACTTTTCTGGCCTCCAAGATGAAATCTTTAGCAGGAATCAGGTTGTGTTTTGTGTAAGAAATTCTTGTAGAAATGTTTCAGGCAGCCGGAAATAAAAATATGAAAACATGAGCGGCAAAATCATAACAACTGAGAATAAAGATAACAATAAGAAGACATTTTTGTTTGTTAAATGTCTGGAAATTGCAAATTCTGTCAAACGAGGTGGTTGGTTGGTTGGTTGGTTGGTTGGTTGGTTGGTTGGTTGGTTGGTTGGTTGGTTGGTTGGTTGGTTGGTTGGTTGGTTGGTTGGGCGGTTGGGCGGTTGGTTACTTGGTTGGTTACTCGGTTGGGTGGTTGGTTGGTTGGTTGGTTGGTTGGTTGGTTGGTTGGTTACTTGGTTGGTTGGTTACTCGGTTGGTTGGTTGGTTACTTGGTTGGTTGGTTGGTTGGTTGGTTGGTTGGTTGGTTGGTTGGTTGGTTGGTTGGTTACTTGGTTGGTTGGTTGGTTGGTTGGTTAGTTGGTTACTCGGTTGGTTGGTTGGTTGGTTGGTTACTCGGTTGGTTGGTTGGTTGGTTAGTTGGTTACTCGGTTGGTTGGTTGGTTAGTTGGTTACTCGGTTGGTTGGTTGGTTACGTGGTTGGTCAGTTGGTTGGTTGGTCGATCGGTTGGTCGGTCGGTCGGTTGGTTGACCTTGGTTGCTTGGTTAGTTAGTTAGCCACACGTAGCCCAATAGCTAATAAAATTGTACATAAACATGAAATATAACCTCCATCCTTTACTGCTGATGCACTTAAAATAGTCAGTTTTCTGTGTATTAATAACATCAGATCAATATTCCTGATTGGTAATATGATTGTTGTTACTAATATCAGTATTTTTCAACAAACCTAACAGGAATAAACGCTTTAAACTGTAGGCCAGCTGCATTTTAGCTGATTTGAACTGAGTTATTAAAGAATAAAGCTTGTTCTTCCTGTATTATTCATCAGGAACGTGTCTGAAGCTGTAATTGGACGTTTCCTGCTCCGTCTCCGTCGTTTAACGGACCTCTGGGATGAAGTGTTTGCTGTGAAGCTGCCAGCAGCAGAGTTCTGATCAGGACATCGTGCTCTTCGTCACTCTGCTTCCTCACAGGAAACAGATTTTGTTTTTCCTCCCACCCACAGTCTCTGCTTCATCCCAGAGTTGTTCAGTCCAGAGTGGAGGAACCTGTTTTACACCAACAACAGTCCTGTTCCATCAAATGGACACTGGAAGATGTGGCCTTTATTTGGCTTTATTTATCTACTCCAGTGGAGAAAATACAGAATGTTCCTCTGACCTCCGTGTGAACATGTTGAGAATTTAAGACAGACGTCTAGTTAATGAATTCAGTTCAAATTTTTGCTAAAATTTTATATTATGGCTTCATTAGAGTCTAAATTTGTAATAATTTGCCTTTGAAAATGGAATAAAGTGCAATATTTTCTTTAACTGTTATGACTTGAATCTTCCAAAAATATAAAAAGATTTCGAAAGTTACTCAAAAAAATTGTCCAAAATAACTTGGAATTTGCTAAAAATCTGTAGAAATTGTCCAAACTGACCTTGAAAATGGAGGAAAAACTTTGAAATGTTTAATCCAGGTTGGTATAGCGTCCCCATAAAGTTCCTGTCTCTGTATATATATATATATATATATATATATATATATATATATGGATGGATCCATGTTTCTA
>CM049575.1:36600039-36603391 GCA_027123335.1 Amphiprion clarkii
TGATACGCTGTGAAAGGAAGACGCTGCTGCACAAGTCAGAATGAAGCCTGGGGTGGTCCTGCAGGGCAAACTGAGCCCTTTGAATATACATAGATACACATTTTCAACATATTTGGGAAATTTTTGAACATTTTTTTGCTGGAGAATGTTCTTAAAGAAAATATCAGAAGTTTTACTGATATATATGGAATCACTTTGGACATTTTTAGGATTTTTTGGGAAGATTTTTACTAATTTTTTGAAAATATTTACAAGAATTTTCAATCCAAACTTGGAGGATTTTTTAAAAATAAAACTTTCAGAGAAATATTGGAATTTCTTTCCTGAAGAAATTTCAGAAATTTGCGGAATTTTTTGGAAATTTTTTCAGAGAAGGAAACAATATTTTTTGGTGCCATTAAAGGAAGACGACAGGAGGGTTAAAGGAGATACAGTAGGTTGGATCATTGGTTTAATAGAATCCTGAGCTGTGAAAACGTACAACGCCTATAAAAAGTAAGTATCCACCCCCTCGGAAGTGGATTTTATTCAAAACTATTCAGATTTTTTGACAAAAACTACATAAAAGTTTCCATTTTCAGGATACATAAAGATATGAAACCATCACTAAAATGTGTTAAATTGCCAAAGAAAAGGCCCAAATTCATGACGAAAAAGATAAATGACAGTAAGACTCGAAAGTTACCAAAGAAATAATTAAAACCACCACAAAATCACCACAATGTGGTGCAAAACTGTCTCAAAATAGCATGAAAACATCACAGAAAGATATAAAACTGAAACAAAAAGGTGTTGAACTGCTGCTAAAGGACTCAAAATTACCACAAAAAGAGACAAAATTATAGTTAAGACTTGAAATTACCAAAGAAAAATTTAAAACCACCACAAAATGATGCAAAAGTGTCTCAGAACTGTGTGAAACCACCACACAAAGGTGCTGAACTGCCAAAGAAAATGCTCAAATTCCCCACAAAAATATGCTAAACTGTCACAAAGCAACTTCAAATTACCACAAAAAGAGCCAAGATTACAGTTAAGACTCGAAATTACTGAAGCAATATTCAAAACCTCCACAAAATGATACAAAAACACCACAAAATGATGCAGAACCACCAGAAAGAGATGCAAAACCATCGCAAAGAGGTGCAAAATCAAGACACAAATGTGCAAAACAGTTACGAAATGACTCGAAATCACCACAAAAACAGATAAAATTACATCCATCCATCCATTCATCCATCCATCCATCATCTATACACCGCTTAATCCTCACTAGGGTCGTGGGGGGGGCGGAGCCTATCCCAGCTGACTCGGGTGAAGGCAGGGGACACCCTAGACAGGTCGCCAGTCTGTCGCAGGGCTACATATATAGACACACAATCACTCTCACATTCACACCTACGGGCAATTTAGAATCATCAATTAACCTCAGCATGTTTTTGGACTGTGGGAGGAAGCCGGAGTACCCGGAGAAAACCCACGCATGCACAGGGAGAACATGCAAACTCCATGCAGAAAGATCCCAGGAAAGCCGGGACGCGAACCAGGGACCTTCTCGCTGCAAGGCGAAAGTGCTAACCACTACGCCACTGTGCAGCCCCAGATAAAATTACAGTTAAGACTTAAAATTACCAAAGAAACATTTAAAACCACCACAAAATCACCACAACATGATGCAAAACTACCACAAAAGGGCATGAAACCACCACAGAAAGATCCAAAACTAAAACAAAACAATGCTAAACAGCCACAAAACAACTCAAAATGACCACAAAAAGAGACTAAATTACACTAAGATTTGAAATGACCAAAGCAACTCTCAAAACCACCACAAACATGCACAAAACAGTACAAAACTGTTCCACAAAATGGTACAAAACCATCACAAAACCAAGACAAAATGGTGCTAAACTGCCACAAAAAAAGACCCAACATCACCAGAAAAACAGCCAAAATTACACCAAGACTCGAAATTACCAAGAAACATTCAAAATCACAACAAAAATACACAAAACAATGCAAAACTGCTAGAAAATGGTGCAAAATGGCCACAAAAAAGACCCAACATCACCAGAAAAACAGCCAAAATTACACTAAGACTTGAAATGACCAAAGAAACATTTAAAAGCACCCAAAATTGCCACTACATGATGCATAACCAATGCCAAACGGTGTCAAACCACCACTAAAAGATACAAAAACATCACAAAAAGTGCTAAAATGCTACTTAATGCCTCAAAATTACCACAAAAAGAGCCAAAATTACAGTTAAGACTCAAAATTACCAAAGAAACATTCAAAACCACCACAGAATTGCCACAAAATGGTGTGAAACCACCACTACAAGATCCAAAACCAAACCAAAACAAACCACAAAAAGAGACTAAATCACACTAAGACTTGAAATTACCAAGAAAACATTCAAAACCAGCACAAAAATGTGCAACACAATCACAAAACCAAGACAAAACGGTGCTAAATTGCCACAAAAACAACTCAACATCACCAGAAAAAGAGCTGAAATTACAGTTAAGACTCAAAATTACCAAGAAAAATTCAAAATCACAACAAAATTGCCACATGATACAAAACCGATGCAATATGTGTCAAACCATGACAAAAACGTACAAAACTGCCACAAAATGACTCAAAATTACCATAAAAAGAAAGTAAATTACAGCAAAGATTCAAAATGACCAAAACAACATTCAAAATCACATCAAAATCTCCACAACATGATGCAAAACCAACGCAAACCACCACAAACAGATAGAAAAACATCACAAAAACATACAAAACTGCCACAAAATGACTCAAAAATTACCACAAAAAGAGCCAAAATTACGGTTTAGACTCAAAATTACCAAAAGAAACATTTAAAACCACCACAAAATTGCTCCAAAACAACATGAAACCACCACAACGAGATGTAAACCCATGACTGAAAGATCCCAAACCACCAAAAAGGTGCTAAATTGTCCCTAAAACACATCGTCTGTCCACTGGATGCTGCAGCGGGTTTGGACGCCTCGTCTTTGGAGGTTCGTCACGGCGTTTTCTAGAATCCACGGCGTGATTCAGATGATGGGAGGGTTTATTCCTGGATGATCCTCCAGCTGAGGGGAATGCTCACTGAGTCACTGCTGCTTGTACAGAGAAGACTGAGATCCACATCAATAGAGGCAGAACGAAAGGACCGAAGGCGAAAATAAACACAAACACACACAATCCACTGCTTCTCCTCACACTTTTAACATCACACGCACAAAAACAGGCCAGCAGAAGATGGAGACGAGGACTTTTTAGAGCTTCTGAGGACTCGGGTAACCATGGAAACGCAGATGTTGAGTCA
>CM049575.1:36603401-36621140 GCA_027123335.1 Amphiprion clarkii
GTACAAAACTGCCACAAAATGACTCAAAATTACCATAAAAAGAAAGTAAATTACAGCAAAGATTCAAAATGACCAAAACAACATTCAAAATCACATCAAAATCTCCACAACATGATGCAAAACCAACGCAAACCACCACAAACAGATAGAAAAACATCACAAAAACATACAAAACTGCCACAAAATGACTCAAAAATTACCACAAAAAGAGCCAAAATTACGGTTTAGACTCAAAATTACCAAAAGAAACATTTAAAACCACCACAAAATTGCTCCAAAACAACATGAAACCACCACAACGAGATGTAAACCCATGACTGAAAGATCCCAAACCACCAAAAAGGTGCTAAATTGTCCCTAAAACACATCGTCTGTCCACTGGATGCTGCAGCGGGTTTGGACGCCTCGTCTTTGGAGGTTCGTCACGGCGTTTTCTAGAATCCACGGCGTGATTCAGATGATGGGAGGGTTTATTCCTGGATGATCCTCCAGCTGAGGGGAATGCTCACTGAGTCACTGCTGCTTGTACAGAGAAGACTGAGATCCACATCAATAGAGGCAGAACGAAAGGACCGAAGGCGAAAATAAACACAAACACACACAATCCACTGCTTCTCCTCACACTTTTAACATCACACGCACAAAAACAGGCCAGCAGAAGATGGAGACGAGGACTTTTTAGAGCTTCTGAGGACTCGGGTAACCATGGAAACGCAGATGTTGAGTCACGTGACTTCAGCTTGTCAGATTTGTGATTTATCTTTTTACTTTAGAGCTTATTAAGTAAAATAAATCACTTCCAACTCATTCACAACCACCAGAAAAACATGCCAAGCCACCACAGGACACAAAATCATCACAATAAGATGTGAAAACCTCACAAAAATCTGCAAAACTGCCATAAAAAAAACCAATAATAGCACAACAAAAAGACTGCATCATCATCACTAGATACCAAGCCACCATTAGACACAAAATCACCAAAAAAAGATCACAAAAAGGGCTGAACTGCCACAAAAAGGCTCAACATCACCAGAAAAAGAGGAAAAATGACCAAAGAAACATTTAAAACCACCACAAAATCACCAAAACATGATGCAAAACTGCCACAAAACAGCATGAAACCACCACAAAAAGATGCAAAACCATCACAAAAAAGTACTAAAGCACCATAAAAAGGTGCAAAACTCCCAGAAAAAATCTCAAAGCCTCCACAAAATGGTACAAAACCATCACAAAAACATGTCAAGCCACGACAGGACACAAAAACATCACAATGAGATTTGAAAACGTCACAAAAGGACACTAAACCACCACAAAAATCTGCAAAACTGCCACAAAAAGGCTCAGCATCACCAGATAATAAGTTAAAATTACATTAATACTCAAAATTACCAAAGAAACATTTAAAATCACCACAAAAAGATACAAAAACATTGTGAAAAGGTGCAAAACCAAGTCAAAAAGGTGCAACATAGCTACAAAATGACTCAAAATTACCCCAAAAAAGAGCAAGAACAGAAAAGGCTCAAATTCACCACTAAAGAGACAAAATTCTAAGACTCGAAATTATCAAAGAAACATTTAAAACCACAACATAATCGTCACAACATGATGCAAAACTGCCACAAAACATGGCAATACCACCACTAAAAGATAGAAAAACATCATAAAAAGGTGCAAAACTGAGACAAAATGACTCCAAATTATCTAAAAAAAAAAGTGCCAAAATTACAGTTAAGGCTCGAAATGACCCAAAAAAACTTTCAAAATCACCACAAAATCACCACAACATGATGCAAAACTGCCACAAAACAGTGCAATACCACCACTAAAAGATAGAAAAACATCATAAAAAGGTGCAAAACTGAGACAAAATGACTCCAAATTACCAAAAAAAGAGCTGAAATTACAGTTAAGACTCGAAATGACCAAAGAAACATGTAAAACCACCTAAAAATGAGGCATCACTTACAGGAGATTCATGAAATAAAGTTTCAAACGTCTACTTCAGTTGATGTTTTAATCGATTCACGACTTTTACTTTGTGATTTTTTGTCTCGGAGCTTCATAAAACACCATAACCCTGCATAGATAAACATAATAAACAGCTAATTATTCACGAATGTACGCAGATAAACACGTCGTCTGTTGTTGTTGTGTTTATTCTGCATTTACTGTTTGTTCTGTGTACATATGAGTTCGTATACGAGTCGTGTTTTAGCTCTATGGCTGAGCAGCGTCGCTAATCGCCTCCTAATCATTATTCACCATGGAGTCTTTGATGGTTTGCTCTGGGACGATACCAACGTTATCATCCAGCCAGCAGAGAGGAGGAGGAGGGAAGAAGCAATCAATGAAGAACTTGAAAGAGCAGAGAAAGTTTGAATAAAATGAAAAAAGAGGAGGGAGATGAAGTGAAAGAAGACAACAAACCGACATAAAGAGGTTTCTATCTGGACTCAGAACTCATTTCCATTCACAAACATCCTCCGTCTGCAGCAGGAAACAGAATAATTAGTAAAAATTCACATTAAACTCTTCATATATTCAGGATAAAAGCACCACAGAGTTTAAAGAAGGCATGAATATTTACATGTCGACACCTTTTACTGTAAAATAAAACGGAAAACAAACGTCCTCCTGCCTCTTAAACGGTTAAATGACTGTTTTATGGTTCATCTTTTTATTTTAGAGCTTATTAAGCAAAATAAATAATAATAAATCACTTAAAACTCGAGTTCTGACCAACGAGGGGTGAATTTACTCAGATGTAGACGTTGGAACGAAAGCTTGGCAGCTCTAAACCAGTACAACCAGTAAACAACCAGTAAAACACCAGTACAACCAGTAAACTACCAGTAAAACACAAGTACAACCAGTAAACTACCAGTAAAACACCAGTACAACCAGTAAACAACCAGTAAAACACCAGTACAACCAGTAAAAAACCACTAAAACACCAGTACAACCAGTAAACTACCAGTAAAACACAAGTACAACCAGTAAACTACCAGTAAAACACATCTACAACCAGTAAACTACCAGTAAAACTCCAGTACAACCAGTAAACTACCAGTAAAACACAAGTACAACCAGTAAACTACCAGTAAAACACCAGTACAACCAGTAAACTACCAGTAAAACACCAGTACAACCAGTAAACAACCAGTAAAACACCAGTACAACCAGTAAACTACCAGTAAAACACATCTACAACCAGTAAACTACCAGTAAAACACCAGTACAACCAGTAAACAACCAGTAAAACAACAGTACAACCAGCAAACTACCAGTAAAACACCAGTACAACCAGTAAACAACCAGTAAAACACCAGTACAACCAGTAAACAACCAGTAAAACACCATTACAACCAGTAAACAACCAGTAAAACACCAGTACAACCAGTAAACTACCAGTAAAACACCAGTACAACCAGTAAACAACCAGTAAAACACCAGTACAACCAGTAAACTACCAGTAAAACACATCTACAACCAGTAAACTACCAGTAAAACACCAGTACAACCAGGAAACTACCAGTAAAACACCAGTACAACCAGTAAACTACCAGTAAAACTCCAGTACAACCAGTAAACTACCAGTAAAACACATCTACAACCAGTAAACTACCAGTAAAACACCAGTACAACCAGGAAACTACCAGTAAAACACCAGCACAATCAGTAAACTACCAGTAAAACACATCTACAACCAGTAAACTACCAGTAAAACACCAGTACAACCAGGAAACTACCAGTAAAACACCAGTACAACCAGTAAACTACCAGTAAAACTCCAGTACAACCAGTAAACTACCAGTAAAACACATCTACAACCAGTAAACTACCAGTAAAACACCAGTACAACCAGGAAACTACCAGTAAAACACCAGTACAACCAGTAAACTACCAGTAAAACTCCAGTACAACCAGTAAACTACCAGTAAAACACATCTACAACCAGTAAACTACCAGTAAAACACCAGTACAACCAGGAAACTACCAGTAAAACACCAGTACAATCAGTAAACTACCAGTAAAACACATCTACAACCAGTAAACTACCAGTAAAACACCAGTACAACCAGGAAACTACCAGTAAAACACCAGTACAACCAGTAAACTACCAGTAAAACTCCAGTACAACCAGTAAACTACCAGTAAAACACATCTACAACCAGTAAACTACCAGTAAAACACCAGTACAACCAGGAAACTACCAGTAAAACACCAGTACAACCAGTAAACAACCAGGAAACTACCAGTAAAACACCAGTACAACCAGGAAACTACCAGTAAAACACCAGTACAATCAGTAAACTACCAGTAAAACACATCTACAACCAGTAAACTACCAGTAAAACACCAGTACAACCAGGAAACTACCAGTAAAACACCAGTACAACCAGTAAACAACCAGTAAACTACCAGTAAAACACCAGTATACGCAATGAAACACCAGTAAGCCACCAGTCCAACCAGTATAAACCATCTACAGCCTCATAAACTCCTAAATTACAGTTTTTCTCTCTACTGGAGGAGTTACTGTTAGTAAACACGTTGTTTATCTGGAGGTTAAAGTCTAAACTGGTTGTAAACATGTTGTTTATCTGGAGGTTAAAGTCTAAACTGGTTGTAAACACGTTGTTTATCTGGAGGTTAAAGTCTAAACTGGTTGTAAACACGTTGTTTATCTGGAGGTTAAAGTCTAAACTGGTTGTAAACACATTGTTTATCTGGAGGTTAAAGTCTAAACTGGTTGTAAACACATTGTTTATCTGGAGGTTAAAGTCTAAACTGTTTTTATCTGCAACCCTGCATGTCGAGTTTTCATCAGTGGTGACAGAAAATAACTCAGATTTAATGGAAAAATGAATTTAAAAACAGGAAAGTGACGAGACGGCTGAACTGGAGATGCAGGAAGTAAACTCATGTGGCATTTAAATGTCATTTCTCAAAGTTCACAGCGTCCCTCCATCGATTCTACTCAGAGAGAAGTTTTATCAACGCTCTGGATTCATTCAGGTAATAAAACCGACGGGAAAAAACGACGTTTGAGGACGTAAAGGTCAGATTTAGAGGGATGGAGGTCAGCAGGCGAACAATTCTGTCCTATTAGAGCTCATTTATTATTTAGTATTTAGTCATTTAGAGTCATTTATACCACAGTGATACGTGACAATAAGAAAGAAAGAAAGAAAGAAAGAAACAAAGAAAGTAAGAAAAAGAAAGAAACTGGCTAACAAACTAGCTAAATGGTAAATATAAGAAAACAAAGAAACACAAATAAAACAACTAATTAAAATGCTAATTTTTGTAAATATAAAGTTAGCATTTAAGAAATAAAGAAACTAGCTAATTAGGTACCTAACTAGCTTACTAACTAACTGAAAGAACTGAATGCTAAATATAATAAAAACAGAAAGAAACTAGCTAACAAGCTAAATGCTAAATGCCAAATATAAGCAAAACTGAAAGAAACAATAAAATAACTAAATGCAAAATGCAATATGAGAAATAAATCAATAAACAAAGAAGCTAAATGCTAAATATAAGGAAAAAATCAAGAAAGAAAGAATCTAGCTAACCTACTAGCTACACCGTAATCTAAGAAAAAACTGAAACGTATAAACAAACTAATTAACTAAAGGCTAAATACAAAATAGAAAGTAAGAAACTGAATGCTAAATATCGAGCTAACTAGCTAACTGGATGCTAAATATAAGAAAGAAATAAACTTGCTAACTAAATGCTAAATAACAATATGTATATAATAAATGAACAAAGAAACAAAGAATGTATCTAACTAGCTAACTTGCTAAATATTCAGGTCTAGTACAGGTTCCATCCTCCTCCAGAAGCCAACATCTCCTGGTAGAACCATGAATCAGGTTCCATCCTCCTCCAGAAGCCAACATCTCCTGGTAGAACCATGAATCAGGTTCCATCCTCCTCCAGAAACCAACATCTCCTGGTAGAACCATGAATCAGGTTCCATCCTCCAGAAGCCAACATCTCCTGGTAGAACCATGAATCAGGTTCCATCCTCCTCCAGAAGCCAACATCTCCTGGTAGAACCATGAATCAGGTTCCATCCTCCAGAAACCAACATCTCCTGGTAGAACCATGAATCAGGTTCCATCCTCCTCCAGAAACCAACATCTCCTGGTAGAACCATGAATCAGGTTCCATCCTCCAGAAACCAACATCTCCTGGTAGAACCATGAATCAGGTTCCTCCTCCAGAAACCAACATCTCCTGGTAGAACCATGAATCAGGTTCCATCCTCCTCCAGAACCCTCCTGAAGGATCCGTTAGATGCTAAATCTGCAGCGTCGGATGGTTTTCCAGCTCCACACTGAGCTCTGTGTTTTCAATCCGAGGCAGTTTGAGGAGTTTTATTTTTAGCCTCACCAGGAGCTCTGGGGACGGAGCTGAAATGGAAATTATTTCTGGACCGGCTCTGAAGAATCAAGCTTCAGCTGAGAATCCTGCAAAGAACCAGCAGGAAGGTTTACAGAGGCAGCTAAAGGATCCGTGTTTGGTGGGAAATACAGGAATAAAACCTGTTTTCATTTCAAAAAAGTGGAGTAAAATCACAAAAAAGTGAGATTCAACTGCAACTTAACTTTGATTCCACAACGTTACGTGTAGAAATGTTTTAATTTGGCACTAAGAAGGAAAAAGTTTCACAAAAATGCTGCTTTTCCACAATTTTTACCACAACTGACTGATTTTTTCTGCAGAATTTCCCATTAATGTCATAAAAAGTAAGTAGAAAATACAGATTTTAGCTTGAAGCATGGTGGTGGAATCATCATGATGTGAAGCACGGTGGTGGCAGCATTATGATGTGAAGCATGGAGGTGGCAGCATCATGATGTGAAGCATGGTGGTGGCAGCATCATGATGTGAAGCATGGTGGTGGCAGCATCATGATGTGAAGCATGGTGGTGGCAGCATCATGATGTGAAGCATGGAGGTGGCAGCATCATGATGTGAAGCATGGAGGTGGCAGCATCATGATGTGAAGCATGGAGGTGGCAGCATCATGATGTGAAGCATGGTGGTGGCAGCATCATGATGTGAAGCACGGTGGTGGCAGCATCATGACATGAAGCATGGTGGTGGCAGCATCATGATGTGAAGCATGGTGGTGGCAGCATCATGATGTGAAGCATGGTGGTGGCAGCATCATGATGTGAAGCATGGTGGTGGCAGCATCATGATGTGAAGCACGGTGGTGGCAGCATCATGACATGAAGCATGGTGGTGGCAGCATCATGGTGTGAAGCATGGAGGTGGCAGCATCATGATGTGAAGCATGGTGGTGGCAGCATCATGATGTTTCTCAGCAGGTTTGTAAAGTTTGAGGGTAAAGAAGTAAAATATAGATTTTTTTGTCATTTTGCGTCTCGTTTTTCTAGTTTGTTGTCAGTTTCTGTGTCTTTGTGGTATATTAAACTATTTCTATGGTGATTTAGGGTCTTTTGTGGTGATTAAGGGTCATTTTTGGTAGTTTTGACCTCTTTTTGGCCATTTTGCATCTTTCAGTGGATTTTTTATGTCTTTTTGTACAGATTTTGTGTTTCTTTGTGGTAATGTTGGCCTTTTTGTGGAGATTTTGTGTCTTTTGTGGTATATTCACCTATTTCTGTGATGATTTAAGGTCGTTTTGTGCAGGTTTTGTGTTTCTTTGTGGTAATTGTGGCCGTATTTTGACGGTTTGCTCTCTTTTTTTCTAATTTTGACTGTTTCTGTGGAGATTTGGGGTTTTTTGTGGTATAGTCACCTATTTTTGAGGTGATTTGGGATGATTTTGTTGTAGTTTTGGCATTTTTTGTAATCATTTTGCACCTTTTTGTGGTGATTTGGTGTCTTTGTATGGAGATTTTTGGTCTTTTGTGGAGATTTTTACATCTTTCAGTGGACTTTTTGTGTGTTTTGTGCAGATTTTGTGATTTGGTTGATTTTGTGTGGGAACAAAAGACTATCCTGTCAAACTTTGGCACCGATTAAAGGATGTTTTGATGTTTGCGCAGCTTTAGATTGACCAGAGTTTCCATGGAAACGACGGAACAAGGTCGTCTGGAGAATCCCGTTTTTTTCTACCTGACTGGTGTTTATCTGCAGCACTGATGGAACCTGAGCAGCTATCGATCGTTTCTTCAGCTTTAATCATCTCCTGCTCAACACGTCTGTTCTCTATTATTATATTCTTTGTGATTTGAGTCATTTTGTGCAAGTTTTGGCCTGTTTTTGTGGTCATTTTGCACCTCTTGTGGTGATTTTGTGTCTTTGTGGTATATTTACCTCTCTTTGTGGAGATTTTTTGTCTTTTTTGGAGATTTCTGGTCTTTTTGTGGAAATTTTTGGTCTTTTGTGGTCATTTTGCACCTTTTTGTGGTGATTTTGTGTCTTTGTGGTACTTCTTCCTGAGGAGATTTCTGGTCTTCTTGGGAAATTTTTGGTGTTTTTGTGGTGATTTTTGGTGTTTTTGTGGTGATTTTTTAGTCTTTTTGTGGTGATTTTTTGTCTTTTGTGGTGATTGTCATTTTGTGGTGATTGTTGGTCTTTTTGTGGTGATTTTTTGTCTTTTGTAGAGATTTTTTAGTCTTTCTGTGGTGATTGTTGGTCGTTTTGTGGTGATTTTTGGTCGTTTTGTGGTCGTTTTGCATCTTTCAGTGGATTTTTTTGTGTCTTTTTGTGCAGATTTTGTGATTTGTGACCTGACTGGTGTTTACCTGCAGGAGTGATGGAACCTGAGCAGCTATCGATCGTTTCTTCAGCTTTAATCATCCCCTGCTCAACACGTCTGTTCTCTATTATTATATTCTTTGTGATTTGAGTCATTTTGTGCAAGTTTTGGCCTGTTTTTGTGGTCATTTTGCACCTCTTGTGGTGATTTTGTGTCTTTGTGGTATATTTACCTCTCTTTGTGGAGATTTTTTGTCTTTTTTGGAGATTTCTGGTCTTTTTGTGGAAATTTTTGGTCTTTTGTGGTCATTTTGCACCTTTTTGTGGTGATTTTGTGTCTTTGTGGTACTTCTTCCTGAGGAGATTTCTGGTCTTCTTGGGAAATTTTTGGTGTTTTTGTGGTGATTTTTGGTGTTTTTGTGGTGATTTTTTAGTCTTTTTGTGGTGATTTTTTGTCTTTTGTGGTGATTGTCATTTTGTGGTGATTGTTGGTCTTTTTGTGGTGATTTTTTGTCTTTTGTAGAGATTTTTTAGTCTTTCTGTGGTGATTGTTGGTCGTTTTGTGGTGATTTTTGGTCGTTTTGTGGTCGTTTTGCATCTTTCAGTGGATTTTTTTGTGTCTTTTTGTGCAGATTTTGTGATTTGTGACCTGACTGGTGTTTACCTGCAGGAGTGATGGAACCTGAGCAGCTATCGATCGTTTCTTCAGCTTTAATCATCCCCTGCTCACCACACATCTGGACATTCCTGGTTTTTGTGTTCTCCGTTATTGCGTAGAGCTCATTTTCACGGCTCTGAACAACACTCCTGTCCTCTCAGCTGCTATTTCACAGCCCGGTACGCTACAGTAATAATACAGCAACATAGAGCACGATCCTTTTTTTATGGACACAGAATATTTACGGCCTCCTTTGTCCCCTGAAATCCTCTTACAGCTCTTCTTCTGGACGCCAGCGCTGGGATTCGCTGCAGCTTTGTGCTATTGTGAGTCACTCTGGATCAGTTGGCTAAACGGAAGTTTTTACCAGGATTTATATTTCAGAGAAAGAAAAAAAGCCACACAGACTTTGGAAATTAAGTCCTAGATGGAGAATCTGAGGGTCAGATTTAGGGGAAATGAACTGGAGATGCAGGAATTAAATAGAAAGGAACAAACTTGTATGAATTTCTGACAAAAACCACAACAAACAGAGCAGGACTGAAGTCAAAGATACATATAAATGCCACAAGAAATGCAAAATCATTATCAAAAGATGCTAAAATAAACAGAATAAAATGCAAAATTATGACCAAAAGATGCTAAATTCTCATTACAAATATGATATCTGCTCCGAAATACATATAAATACCAAAAAAAAAGCAAAATTATGACCAAAAGATGCTAAATTCTCATTACAAATATGATATCTGCTCCGAAATACATATAATTACCAAAAAAAGCAAAATTATGACCAAAAGATGCAAAATTTCCATATAAAAACATGAAATCTGCTGAAATGTATGTATAATTACCATAAAAGATGCTAAAATACCACAAAAATGCAAAATCATTATCAAAAGACACTAAATTCCCATAAAAAGACATGAAATCTGTTCAAAAATACGTATAATTACAACAAAAGATGCTAGAACATCAGAAAAAGATACAAAATCATTACAAA
Organism: Amphiprion clarkii; assembly: GCA_027123335.1. Lineage (NCBI taxonomy): Eukaryota > Metazoa > Chordata > Actinopteri > Pomacentridae > Amphiprion > Amphiprion clarkii. The sequence continues at coordinate 36,613,763 of CM049575.1, forward strand.
AAGACAAAAAATCCATTAAAAGACATGAAATCACCACAAAAGATCCTACAATACCACTAAAGAAAGCAAAATCATCATCAAAAGACACTAAATTCTTATAAAATGCATATGAAATCTTCTCAGAAATATGTATAATTACCATAAAAGATGCTGGAATACCAGAAAAAGATGCAAACTCATGACCAAAGGTAGTGTCTTTTGGTCATGAGTTTGCATCTTTTTCTGGTATTCTAGTTCTAAGTTCCATAAAAAGATATGAAATCTTCTCAAAAACACACAGAATTACCATAAAAAAATGCTAAAATATTCTAAAAAAAAAAAAAGTCAAATAATTCCAAAACAGTGCTAAATTTCCATAAAAAGATATAATTACAATAAAATACCACAAAAAAACAAAATCATCACCAAAAGATTCTCATGAAAACACATGAAATCTGCTGACAAATACATATATGTCTCCTCTGTTTAAATCCCACATCCTGGTTTGGATGCATTCTGTCGCCATCGTCTCTCTGGATTTATTGATCAGTCCGTCATTTCATCCTGCATTTCTATTGGTTAGTTAGCTGATGTAGGTCCAGCAGCATCACACTGATGATGATCACCCAAAACGTTATGGCAGCTTGTCTTTGGTCAGCCCAAAACCAAGCCCTAAACTGGTCTGAAACCAGTTTAAAATCAGCCCAAAACCAAGCCCTAAACTGGTCTGAAACCAGTTTAAAATCAGCCCAAAACCAAGCCCTAAACTGGTCCGAAACCAGTTTAAAATCAGCCCAAAACCAAGCCCTAAACTGGTCTGAAACCAGTTTAAAATCAGCCCAAAACCAAGCCCTAAACTGGCCTGAAACCAGTCTAAAATCAGTCATAAAGCTCCTCTGATCTTGAAAGTACAAGCTCTAGTTGGAGGTCATTAATCTCTACACCAGTCTTTGTCATGATGCCCCTTTATTAGCTAAACTTCCTGCAGTCCAACAGTGTTCTAGAAGGTTCCTAACCTCCTACAGAACATTAAGGAACAACCTGGAAGCAGAAACGCTGGTTTTTCGTACAGTGTCGTGGCCTTCAGCCCTAACAACCAGAGACACATCTCTCTTCAACCTCAGCCAAAACAAGTACATCTTCTGAACCCCCAGATGTCCACACCGACCATAAGATGTTCTCAGTACCTCCTCCTGGAACGCTGAAGGAACAACAACCTGAAAATAGGATCACCAATGAAATCTTTCCCATTTGGCCCCCATTTCCTGACCAACAGGTTGTTGTTTACCAGAAGACCCTGTGTTACACCTTCCCATCCATGAATCCTCTCTGGAGGATCTACCTGAGGTTCTAAAAAGCTACAGGAGCTTCTCTGATGGACCTACCAGAGGTTCTAAGAGGCTGCAGGTCTCAGATCTTCTCTGAGGGACCTGCCAGAGGTTCTAAGAGGCTGCAGGTCTCAGATCTTCTCTGATGGACCTACCAGAGGTTCTAAGAGGCTGCAGGTCTCAGATCTTCTCTGAAGGACCTACCTGAGGTTCTAAGAGGCTGCAGGTCTCAGATCTTCTCTGATGGACCTACCAGAGGTTCTAAGAGGCTGCAGGTCTCAGATCTTCTCTGATGGACCTACCAGAGGTTCTAAGAGGCTGCAGGTCTCAGATCTTCTCTGATGGACCTACCAGAGGTTCTAAGAGGCTGCAGGTCTCAAGATCTTCTCTGATGGACCTACCAGAGGTTCTAAGAGGCTGCAGGTCTCAGATCTTCTCTGAAAGACCTACCTGAGGTTCTGGAGGATTCTCAGTGCGGTCACATCACTATCCTCCTCGGGGTGACGACGGGACGAGGAGCTAACGAGGACGTCCTCCACCTGAACAGGAAGGAGAAGAAGGATGTCAACAGGTTGCATCAGGATTCATTAATATTCCTGCAGCTTCTTCTCCTCGTTCTTCTTCTGAGCGAGGAGGAAGCTTCTCCTGAAAGAGCAGCAGAAATAAAAACACCGAGGATCACATTCAGGTCACAGCAGGGATGAAGTTAGAATAAAGTGTTTTTGTCGAGTCTTCGTTGTGATTTTGTGTTATTTAGAATGTGGAAGAGAAAACTGCACAGAAAAAAACGATTTATTCTTATTCCACATTTTCCCAGTTTTGTTAAAATACAGAAAATATCTAAACATTAAAAACTGTCAATACAATTCTAAAACTGTTTTCTCTGCATTGTTAAATTACAGAAAAAATCTAATGAAATTACAGGAAAAAATGATTGATTTACATATTGACTGTTCAAAAAAGCTGAAATAATGTCGGCTTCAAAACATTTTTATAAATAGTAATTAACTAGTTTCCAACATTTGACTGCAAAATTACACATTTTTTACATAATTGCGCACAATTTTTTGATTGATTTACAACCAGTTTTCAGTCATTTTGAATTGTCCTGTTGAGTAGTATTTGCTAAAACCAGCAGTTTTCAGCTCTTTCAGGGGGAATTTTCTTTAATAAAACTATATATTTCTGTAAATCTACTTCAGTCATGAGCTTCAGGCAGTGAGCTCCAGATGAGTAACTCTGACAATAAATCCACTTTTATCCTCTAAAAAAAACACATGCAAGTTAAATTTAGTTATAAACCACTTTATAAAACAGCCCTGAACAGAATCCTAATCCTGGAAAGCGTGCATGTGTGATTTATTGCCATAAATAAGAGCAGATTGAGGGCAGCAGCAGCAGCAGCAGGTTTATGTGAGGTGAAGGATCGACTTCATGTGTCTCAGCAGGTGGATTACAGAATAAATAATAAATAATAAAACAGGTGAGTCTCCCGACTGACAGCTGGATCAGCGGATTAGCGTTAGCACGGCCCCGGATTAGCCTTAGCAACGAGCTAATGCTGCAGGCTAGGAGATTAGCAGCAGCGCTAGCACGACTCCGAGCTACAGATTAGCTTCAGATTTAACAGCAACAAGTCTGGAGAAGACGGAGACGAGGATTCAGGCTCAGAAAACACCAGAAACTAAGAATTATTACAACAGCGCTAGTACGGCTAATATATATACTTAATCACCAGAGTTTAGAGGGGATTTTGTTGAATTTTTAAACTGTTTGCATTTTGTTTTTGGTGCTTCGTCAATAAATTATTAAAGCAAAAGACTGAACTTGACTTAATTGTTGATGAAACACGAAGTTTGAACCAAACGATGAATAATCTGGAAATATGAAAAACAGAAACGTCTTGATTCCCTCCAAAACGCAGCTCAGTGAAGTAAAAATAACTAATATTGTTCTGAATACAACACACTGAACGAACACGAAACATCCACAAATATTTATAAAACATATCTACATAAAATGACAACAAAAATACACAGGAAACACAAATATACTTAAAATAATCACAAAGATGCACAAAATAACCACAAATATACATGAATAACTACGAAGATAGACAAAATAGTCAAACATACACAAAAAAACTGCAAAAATACACAAAAACCCCACAAATACAATTAAAGTAACTAAGAAAGTACACAAAATAACTACAAATATCCATAAACAACTACAAAAACACACAAATAACCACAAATTTACATAAATGACTGCAAAAATACACAAAATGACCATAAACATGCACAAACTAATTGCAAAAATATACGCAAAAACACAAATATACATAAAGCTGATATGCTTCTTCAACATATCAGCAGCATCAACTACACGCCAATAACACGCCTCTAATCAGCAGAGCATGCTGGGAAACATGACCACTTTGTTTACCCACACTCAGCTGCACGTATGAACGGATGAACACGGATGAACGGATGAACACGGATGAACAGATGAACACGTATGAATGGATGAACACGTATGAACAGATGAACACGTATGAATGGATGAACACGTATGAACGTATGAACACGGATGAACAGATGAACACGTATGAATGGATGAACACGTATGAACGGATGAACACGTATGAATGGATGAACACGTATGAACGGATGAACACGGATGAACAGATGAACACGTACGAACAGATGAACACGTATGAATGGATGAACACGTATGAACGGATGAACACGGATGAACAGATGAACATGCATGAACGTATGAACATCGATGAACAGATGAACATGTACGAACAGATGAACATGTATGAACGTATGAACACGTATGAACGGATGAACACGGATGAACGTATGAACAGAAGAACACGTATGAACGTATGAACATGTATGAACAGATGAACACGTATGAACGTATGAACACGGATGAACAGAAGAACACGTATGAATGGATGAACACGTATGAACGGATGAACACGGATGAACAGAAGAACACGGATGAACAGATGACCACATACGAACAGATGAACACGTATGAACGGATGAACATGTATGAACGGATGAACACGTATGAACGGATGAACACGGATGAACAGATGACCACATACGAACAGATGAACACGTATGAATGGATGAACACGTATGAACGGATGAACACGGATGAACAGATGAACACGTATTTTTGTATATTTGTGGTCATTTTATGTATATTTGTGGTCATTTTATGTATATTTGTGGTTATGTTTTGTATATTTGTGGTTATTTTTTGAATATTTGTGGTTATTTTGTGTATATTTGTGGTTATTTTATGAATCTTTCTAGTTAAATGTTGTGCATATTTGTGTTTTTTTGTCCATCTTTGTATATTGTGTAAATATATTTGTATATATGTATTAATTTTCATTGTGTTTTTTTTTTAACCAGATTTTTCTTTTATTTTCTTGTTTTCATGCTCAGTGTTTTGTGTTTCCTTCCAGATGCTTTCTAGAAATTCCTCCTAGAAACTCGTCATGTGTTTTATTTCTGCAGCAGCTGGGATCATGAGAAGGTCTGGATGTTCTGAAATCTGACCTGAGATCAGCTTATCGTGGATCCATTAATCTGGTGTTAATCTGAGTCCTGACCACAGATTCTTCACATTAATCCTCAGATCAGGAGAACAAACTGATGGTAAACCTGCAGAACATCATTTATCTTTGATTCTAGCAGCTCGGATCAGATGCAGCTTTTTTTTTTTTAGTTTCTTCATGGTATCGTCTCTTAAACTACTATTTCCTGCTGCTTATGGACTCCTTATGTGTGATTTTCCTGAAGCTACGACCCGTTCAGAACATCCAGACCTTCTCATGATCCCAGCTGCTGCAGAAATAAAACACATGACGAGTTTCTAGGAGGAATTTCTAGAAAGCATCTGGAAGGAAACACAAACATGTTCTCTGCTATATTTCATGTTATTATATTACATATTTTAAATGTTTTTTTGGTCGCAACTCACTAGAATTAACTTTCTATGATTTGATCATCTTCCTCAAAATAAAATTAGCACTTTTATTATTATTATTATTATTATTATTATTAATAATAATAATAATAATAATAATAATAATAATAATAATAATAATAATAATAATAATAATAATAATAATAATAATAATAATATGTAATTTTATTGAATTTAATTTGAATTAAATTTGATTTTATTTCTGTTTTATGGTATAGTATTTAATATTCTCTGTTATATTTTACCAATTTTTTTTAAACTTATTTTTGGCCACAACTCACCAGAATTAGCTTTTATGTATTTATCTGTGATTTTATTAAATATTTTCTGAATTTTAGTGAAACAGGAGAAATCTGTAGAATAACAGTCATAAAAACAAGAAGAATATCAATAAAATGTGTTTTTTTCTGATTTTAATGTAGTAAAAATATGTCATTTTACTCTGATGTGAAGATTATTTACAGTGAATTTAATCATAAATTGATAAAAAAAAATTTGCTCAAGATTATTGAACCTCGACAAACTGGTTGTAAATCAAACTACATCTGTTCAAAATGACTAAAACTGCTTCAAAATTCATCAAAAATCCGTTGTTGAACTGATTCAGTTTATTTTTAAAAAGTTCAAAATGAGTCAAATCTGTCCTGAATGAATCAGAGGATGAGTTTAAAACTATTAAAACTGGTCTGAGATGACTTCAAAAGTACACAAAGTGAACAGGAGTGGTCAGAAAGGGATCAAAATGAGTTTAAAATGATTAAAACCGCTCCAAAATTAACAAAGAAATGTTAAGAAGTGTTCAAAAATGGTTTCAAACGTGTACAAAGTGACTAGATTTTGTCATAAATGAACCAAAATTTGTTCAAAATTAATGAAACTGGTCTAAAATGACTCAAAAATGGTTGTGAAACTGTTTTAAATTATCAAAATTTGCTAAAAATCACAAAAACTGGTTCAAAATGAATTTTAAAAATGTGCAAAAGTCACCAAACTGACTGAAATGCATGAATCCATTAGTTTATGTCCTGTTGTGTCTCATTTTTCAACACACACACTCAACTACACACGAACACACACACACTCAACTACACACTAACACACACACACTCAACTACACACTAACACACACACTAAACTACACACTGAACTACACACTAACACAGACACTGAACTACACACTAACACACACACTGAGCTACACACTAACACACACACTGAGCTACACACTAACACACACACTGAGCTACACACTAACACACACACTGAGCGACACACTAACACACACACTGAGCTACACACTAACACACACACACTCAACTACACACTAACACACACACTAAACTACACACTGAGCTACACACTAACACACACACTGAGCGACACACTAACACACACACTGAGCTACACACTAACACACACACTGAGCTACACACTAACACACACACTGAGCGACACACTAACACACACACTGAGCTACACACTAACACACACACTGAGCTACACACTAACACACACACTGAGCTACACACTAACACACACACTGAGCTACACACTAACACACACAGACTGAGCGACACACTAACACACACACTGAGCGACACACTAACACACACACTGAGCTACACACTAACACACACACTGAGCTACACACTAACACACACACTGAGCGACACACTAACACACACACTGAACTACACACTAACACACAGACTCTCTCTCTCCTCTGACTGACGCTGACAGATGGCTTCACTCTCCGTGTCGTTTCCACGGTGAGGGGGGCGTTGCCGGGGGTAACCGCTCCACGGCTGAAACTGAGATAGAGTTTCCCTCGTCGTCACGGTGACAGACAACAAGACTCGTCAATCAAACGCCGATCCATCGGTCAGAGCTGACGGAGGATGAGGAGACAGGAGGCAAAGATTCAGGAGCCAAAGATTCAAGAGGCAAAGATTCAGGAGACAAATATTACCCTCATCTCTATTATGTATCTCTATTTCCTCCACTCTTATCTCTATTACCTCCCCTCTTATCTCTATTACCTCCCCTCTGATCTCTAT